>QRDG01001553.1:0-208625 GCA_012064385.1 Puccinellia tenuiflora | reverse complement strand
CCAACTAGAATCGTTAGTATATGACATTATAATACTATGTGCGTTGGTCTTTAATTTTTTTGGATTTTTATGCTCATTTGAATGCAACGGAGTTTGAGATGCCAAGATGCATTAATTTTCGTATGAATGTATATAGACCTTGTTTATCAACTTGAATCATTAGAATATGACATTATAAGACTATGTGCATTGGTTTTTTATTTTTTTTATTTTTTTTTGAATTTTTTATGCTCATTTGAATGCGACGGGGTTTGAAATTGGGCGGTATGAGCCAAGATCCATTAATTTTCGTCTGAATATATGTAGGCCTTGTTTATCAACTTGAATCATTAGTATATGACATTATAAGACTATGTGCGTTGATTTTTCATTTTTTTAATTTTTTTGAATTTTTTATGCTCATTTCAAATTTGGTCAAACCTAAGTTTGACCAACATTTAAACAAGTTTGAGAAATGAAAATGAAAAACTAAGCATGGATCCTTCTTAGTCACTACAAAATGAATCTTTGGTGAGGTTTTAGAAAATTTCATGGTCCAAATCCAAAACCACTTCTCCTCACTTTGAGTTGAACTCTCTGCAGCATCGATCGTGGTAAATCATTTGTGTGAAGGTTTTCTCATGAAAATACACATAGACCAAGTTTATTATTTTATATCGTAACTATGTCACATAATACGATAATGTGCGCTGGTTTCACATTTTTACGATTTTTTTTGAAGTATTTGTGCTCATTTTAATGTTTGGTCAAACCTGACAAAAAAACGTTGACCGACTCAAAATCCAAGTTTTATATTTTTTATAGCAACTTAGTTGCAAAATATGACAATGTGCGAAAGTTATATATATATATTTTTAATTAGTTATGCTCAACCCTATCTCAGTGAAACCCTAGCTCTAAACCCCGAAAACCCCGAAATCCCTAACCCTAAACCCCGGAAACTCCATCCGAAACCCCTCCCGCTTCCGAACCGTTGATTGCCGGTGAGTGAACGGTTGGGATAAGACACGCCGATCCGCGTGTGCGCAGGTGACGAACCGATCCGCGTGTGCGCTCGTTCTGCAATTGGATTGGCTCGTGGGTATGTAATGCGCTGATTGGCTGGATAGATGGAGTTTGGATCGGCTCACTGGTTCGATCTAAGCGGTTCAACAAGATCCGGCGACCTAGAATGACACGGTGCATGGAACAAGCATACGCACGTTTGACTTCATGTCCTTCGTGTGTGCTCGCCTCCACGCGGGCCCCCTCCACGCAGCCGCCCATTGCATGCATGACCAGCTGCGAGCTCTGCTCGCACCGCCGCCTACGTCGCATCAAAGCAATTTACAGCGTGTTTAGTCCCACCTCGCTAGTTCATAGCGTGTACGACCAGTTTATAAGCCCCGAATGTGCCACCCCTACCAGAGGATCAGCCAGTATTGGTGCCCTATATCGTAAATATAGGACATTAATATCTTGTTAATCTTCTTTTTCAACTTATAAAAAATAGAAAATCATGTCTTTTGTAAATCAAATCTAAATCTAAGAGCACAACTAAGTGAGCACACGAGTCTATGACCCACCTATCGGAATCAATCCAACGTTACGACCGTTTAATCAACCAATATTAGTGATCGATGTCCTAAATATAGGACACTAATATATGGTTAATCCTCTTTTTCAACTTATAAAAGAATTGAAAATCATTTCATTTTTTCAACCTTAATATCTCACAGACTTCTTTTTCGAGCTATGATTAATCATCTTTTTCAACTTATAAAAAATAGAAAATCATGTCCTTGGTAAATATAAATCTATGAGCACAACTAAGTGAGCATACGAGTCTATGACTCACCTATCGGAATCAATCCAACATTACGACCGTTTAATCAACCATGTCGTGTGCTGGCTATTTTGGTTGTCAGAAACATCGCGCAGTAGCTGTTTCTTCGAACGATGTCGCATTTTTCACCATTCAGAATTTCCCATTTCTTTTCCCTTCTTTTACCCTTTATTCAGACAATTTCAAGTTTACAAACTCCTACTATACCCAGCTAGTGCGATTACCATACAATTTCTCCCAAATTCCTCCTACAAATTCCTCCCAAACTCATGCCATTCCATACAATTTCAACATTACACCCACTGCGACTAACATACCCCCTACAAATGCCCAAATGCAAATGGAAATTTGTGCTTGATATTCGAGCTTCCTAATCTTCTGGTTCAATCTCCTTAGCTCGTCAGCAACCTCTGTATCAATGCGTGCTCCGCCCTCCGTCTCTTCTTCCGGAGCTCGCATTGCGGCCGCTGCTGTCTGTGGCAGCCATTCTTGGTGCTCAACTAGCAGCTGATTCATCGACGTCTAGACCAGAACATCTTCCCAAAGGAAAAAACATTTTAACTGCAAAATCGCCAAACAGATCAAATGGATTGTTCAAGGATGCCGATCCATGAAAATTGTGAAATTGCCCCGATTCTTACCCCAATCATGCTGGTGCACACGTATAACGGACGATTCTTGTTCCTCGATGTCTGCAATATCCTCCGAGAAACGTCCATCCGGCACCGCGGACAGACGAAGATCGGCATCTCTGTGCGCATCGGGATCTCCATCCGCGAGGTGGCGCGGGAGCTAGAAGAAGACATGGAGCTCGATTCGCAAACGCCCGGAGCCGAAGGGGAACTCACCGCGTCTGCACACGTCACGTGTAGCTGTAGCACACGGCCGCATCCTCCCACCGTCGGCGGCGCTACCCGTCAACGCCGCCCTCTCGGTCGGCCGCGCCTGCTTCCTAGCTTCCAACCTTTGCGCTCGGCTCCTAGCTCGCCGCCCACCTCTATGCGTGGCCGCCTCCAACCCCGCTTCGCTGATTCTTGCTCCCCGCTACGAGCTCTGGGGGCGCGGTATGCCGCTTTTATCACAGACGCGGCGCCGGCAACGGTCGACGGGCTGCCATCAGTGTGTGCCCATTTGCTCAGTTTTGCCCTCAGGAACGGTCGACAGGGGGTCCCACAAGCAGTGGCTACAACGGTCATGTATTGGGTCCCACAAGCCCGAGTCAACTACCTTGACCAAACGGAGACGGGAAGATTCACGGAATAAGTCCTTGCGCACAGACTAGGGGCAAAACTGAGGACGATTCGCAACTAAGGGCAAAACTGAGTACATTGACACAACTAATGGCAGAAGGATAATTTGCCCTTCTTTATTAAGTAGCCTTCGGTAATGAATTAGAATACCCAAGTATTTAAAAGGAAGAGCACCAATCTCGCACCGGAAAATGTGTCTATATTCCTCTTGAAAGTCTTTGGCCTTTCCAAAACAAAAAATCTTGCTTTTATGAAAATTGATTATTAGTCCAGACAGTTGCTCAAACAATGAAAAGATTAATTTCATGTTCATAGCCTTCTCAAGACCATGTTCTAAGAATAAAATCGTGTCATTGGCATATTGTAAAATGGAAACACCTCCATCAACAAGGTGAGGAATGAGACCCCGCACTTTGACCGTCCTCCTTTGCCCGTGCAACGAGAACAGCCAACATATTTGCAACTAAATTAAACAGCAACGGGGACAATGGATCCCCTTGTCTCAGACCTTTCAATGTTAAAAAAAATGCCCGATATCGTCATTTACCCGAATACCCACACTTCCCCATGATATTTGCATTTTATATCATCATTTTTATACCTTATATAATCATATGGGAATGTTATTTGCATTGTTATAACAATGTTTTGCATGTTTTAGATGATTTATGGGACTTTCATACAAAGTCCCTATTTTTGGCATTTAATATCTGGGAGGCAGAATACCCCCTTTTCTTGTTTTTATTGTTTCAGGAGTTTCGCGAACTCAAATAATTAAAGGAAAAATACCACGCCAGTTTTTCATCAGGAGAAGGGTGGAGGAAAGAAGACCGAAGACAGGAGGGCCACGAGGGCCAAATGGGGTGGGCCCACGCGGCCAAGTACAGGGGCCACGTGGGACCCACCAAACAGGCCCTCGAGCACCTCCTCGCGTGGGGCTTTTTACCAACACCTTCGTCTTCGCCGAAAAGGGACGCCCTAATTTTCCCCGAATTATCTGAGGCCGTGGCGGCGGTGGAGCTCCTGATTCTCTCCAAAGGGGGTCAGATCCTGCTGCTCCGGAGCTCCGGAAAGGGGGGAAATCGTCGCCATCATCATCACCTCTCCTCCTTGGCGTGGGAGGAGGTCTCTTCATCACCATCACCAGCACCATCTCCATCACCATCTCCGTGATCCACTCCATTCCCCTCATAGTTTGAGAGTTGCTATACCCTAGATCATTGTCTTGTGCTCCTATTCATGTTTGTGATTGGGTACTTGTAATTATTTGGTGGTGAAGTATTTATTTCAGATTGTGTTTGTACCCTTTATGCCACTGATTATGACCATGTTTGCACGTTGTGAGTAGTTCCCGTATGTTCCTGAGGGCATAGGATGAATTGGCAATGATTTATATATAACATGTGATGGTATTTTTTCAAGAGTTTATCTTTTATGTGATTCTATGATGGTGTTGTGCGAACGTCGACTGCATAACACTTCATCTTTAAAGGGCTCATAGGAGAACAACGTAGTGTAATGAATTGAGGAAGACTTGGGAGGACAACTAAGCCCAAGACGGAGTCATGCAGTTATATTATGTGGGTAGTATTGTCGGGGACTTTAGAGTGTAATGCTATGGTGGGACTTTATGTCTTAATAATTCTTGTGCAAGTCATTAAATTGGCCACATGATCCATCATAAGGGGTTGTAGTTTAATTATTTAGCTATGCCTAGTTATGGCTCCGCCCCAAAGAAGATTAAAACTTGACAAGATATGCAACGTGTTGTCCAATAAATCTCTATGCCTAGTGATATCCATGCCGCCCTCGGGAACGTTTTCCATTTATACGCTACACATCACTTGAGCTTGTACTCTTACCACATAGAGGATTGGGCTTTCTCTCTCTTTTAGAGCTTTCTATTTGCTACCATTTGTCTTAAAGCATTTTTATTCTTTTGCAACTATACAACCAAAAATCCCAAAACCATTTGCATCTTTTATTATTTTATTTATCATTCTTTCTAACCAATACCTTCAGCTCCTCGTGGGTTCGACAACCTTTTCTAATTGAAAGGTACTAGAATTGATCTCCTGCACTTGGGATCCATCACCCCCCGAACAAACCTCGCAACCCAGTCACACCACTGTGGAGCAAAGCCCTTCATGCGTAAAGTCTGTTGAAGGAAGGCCCAATTCACTTCATCATAGGGTTTTTCAAAATCAATTTTAAATATGACCCCGTCCAAAATTTTCCTGTGAAGTTCATGGATGGTTTCATGGAGCACGACCACTCCCTCCAGGATATTCCGTCCGGGTAGAAATGCCGATTGAGTGGGCCGGATAACCTTACGCGCCACGAACGTCACTCTATTTGTGCCTACTTTTGTAAAGATTTTAAAACTCACATTAAGTAGACATATCGGTCTGTATTGTTCAATTCGACTTGCATCCTCTTTTTTGGGCAGCAGGGTAATTACCCCAAAGTTTAAATTTAAGGAAAATCTAATCATAGGGCGCCCTATGGTTTGCAAATCTTCAGACACAATATGGATCGTAGATAAGCAAATATATGGTTGAGATGCATGGAGACCAATTCAACTCAGCTTGCTCACGTTTAAGTGTTTGGAAAAAACAAAATTGATGATGTCATCCCGTATTAAATGCTAAATTCGAAAATTCAAAAAAATTTGTAGCTCAAATCGTTTATCTGATTTATGATCCGTTTTCACCGTTAGACTACTCGCGTCGAGATCTTCGAAACTAGATCCCATGTCGATATGTTTCGACGAAATTTTTTTCGGAACCAAAAGTTACCAACCATATAACATGTAAGTTACCAGCCTTTAATACATAAGTTACCAACCCGAAAAAAAGTCTGTGTGGAGGCTATTTAGCATCCATGCAGAAAAAGACAAAACTGCTGACATCATCTGCATTAATTGTAAAATTCAAAATTTCAAAAACTTTCATACCTCAAACCGTTTATCCGATTTACGATCAGTTTTCATCGTTGGGATCATCGCGTCGAGATCTTCGAAACTAGATCCCATGTTGCTATGTTTTGATGAATTTTTTTCCGAACCCGAAAGTTACCAACCCCAGAACAAGTAAGTTACCAACCCCATAACATGTAAGTTACCCACCCTGTAGTTATAGAGTTACCACCCAGTACTAAAGATGTTACCCACCCTAGATTGATAGAGTTACCACCCGGTATTGATGAAGTTATCACTCAGTAATGATGGAGTTATCCACCTAGACTGAAAAAGTTATCTACCAATATTAATAGAGTTACCCACCCAGTAGTGATGGAGTTACTCAACCTAAACTGATAGAGTTACCCAACCGATAGTGATGGAGTTACCCACATATTAGTGATGGAGTTACCCACTCTAGACTGATTGAGTTACCATCCTATAATGAAGGAGTTACCCAACCTAAACCGATGGAGTTACCCACCTAAACCGATGGAGTTACCCACCCTAGACTGATTGAGTTACCATCCTATATTGAAGTAGTTACCCAACCTAAATCGATGGAGTTACCCACCCTAAATTGATAGAGTTACCGCCCAATGGTGATGAAGTTACCCACCCTAGAACGATAGAGTAACCCTCTCTAGACCGATAAAGTTACCATCCATTGTGTAGTGTACGGTGGTAACTTACGTATTACAGCCTGGTAACTTACTTGTTAAGTCGTTGGTAACTTTCGGGTAAAAAAAAAATATCGCCGGAACATATCAACATGGGATCTAGTTTTGAAGATCTCGACGCGACTAGTGTAACGGTGAAAGCGGATCATAAATCGGATGAACGGTTTTAGCTACAAAACATTTTGAATTCTCGGATTTCGCATTAAATGCGGGATGATGTCATCAATTTTGTCATTTAGTGTATACATGCAAACATACGGTAGCATCCGGTGACTTTTGGATGGATTATGATAAAAAAATCTAATGCCCTATGGTTATGCCAAATCTAGGGCGCCCTATACATAGTCGGGTCCTAAATTTAACAGAGGTAATTCCCCAGAATGCAACTGAGCAAACATAGCCATCAAGTCACTCTTGATAACATCCCAAAACTTTTTATAAAACTCCGCAGGGAACCCATCCGGTCCCGGAGCTTTATTATGTTCCATTTGCGAAATAGCTTCAAACACCTCCTTCTCCAAAAAAGAAGACGTTAAAAAGCTTTATTACGTTAGAAATCTGCTGCAAGTCTTCAATTCTAGACTCAATCATAGAAAAAGCATAAGGGAGCGGCGCCCCGAACAACCTTTTATAATATTCAGAGATAAAAACCTTTAAATTTGCTTGTCCAATAATCGTACCCTCATCTTGTTCTAGTTGGAAAATTATTTTCTTTCGGTGTTTACCATTGGCAATGAGATGGAAGTACTTCGTATTATCCCCCCCCTCCTGGATATGTCTAACTTTAGCCCGCAGCGCCCACTTGGATTCTTCATCCCGACGTAATTTATTTAGACACTCATCCGCCTCCCTCTTAGAAATACTCTCGGGTTCACTTAGAGGAGTACATTCAGCTTTTAAATCTAACTCATCAATTAGAAGTAACAGCTTGTCTCTCAAAATTTTATACTCTCCACTCTTATGTCTAGCCCATCCCCTAAGAAATTGTTGTAGATGCCTAATCTTATTCTGCCACCTCTCCACCGGAGTAGCACCCAAAGTTACAGACAACCATTCTTTCTTAACCATCTCATAAAATCCATCGTGGTGAAACCAGGATAATTCGAAGGAAAATAAGGATCTATTCCCCAGGTGAGCAGCCTCACTGGAGTCAATCAAAAGTGGAGTGTGATCCGACCCCGTACGGGTCAAAGCACATAACGAGACAAGCGGGAATTTCTATTCCCATTCAACACTAGCTTACACCCGTTGTATGTGAACGTAGAATCTATCACACCCGATCATCACGTGGTGCTTCAAAACGACGAACTTTTGCAACGGCGCATACTAGGGGAGAACACTTCTTGATATTATCGTGAGAGATCACCTTATCATGCTACCGTCGCGATCGAATCTAAGCAAAACATAAGGTGCATAAAAGGATTAACATCACATGCAATTCATAATTTTGTGACATGGTATAGCCATTCTTCTTGTGCCTTTGATCACCATCTCCAAAGCACCGGCATGATTTCCATCATCTCCAGCATGTGGCGCCACCACCATGGTTGCCTCCACCAACTATTGCAACTACGACTATAGCTACTCTTAGCAATAAAGTAAAGCAATTACATGGCGTTAAAGTGACACGCAGGTCATACAATAATTAAGAGACAACCATAAGGCTCCTGCCGGTTGCCGTACTCGTCGACATGCAAGTCGTAAAAATTACAAAACATTATCATTGCATACATTATCACATAATCATATCTTGGCCATACCACATCACAAACCCTGCAAAAACAAGTTAGACGTCCTCTACTTTGTTTATGCAATTTTACGTGGCTTGGGTCAACTAGATAGAACGGTTCTAATCTACGCAAAACCACAACGGTGATATAATAGTCGCTTATTTTATATCCTTTTTAAAGGAGTTCCGTTGAAAATTGCATCTCATTATAGCAAGAGAAACAGACACCCGTCAGCCACTTATGCAATACAAGTTGCATGTCAATCGTGGAACCGGTCTCTCGTGCGTGGACGAGTAAGGTTGGTCCGGGCCGCTTCAATCCCGCCATACCGTCGAGATAAAAAGTGCACGTGAGAAGGTAGCAACATAAAACATCAACGCCCATAATATTTATGTTCTAATCACACCAATATCTACTAATAGATCTAGGCTCTGATACCACTGAAGGGTCGCAGCATAGAAAACAAAATTCCTATGCAAACAAGACGGAATAAAACCCAATACTAGATCAGATCTACTAGATGTTGGTAACAAGTAGGAGATCGAATCTCACCCTCGAAGAAAACCGACCGTGTTTTGTCGAGGCAGGGGTTGGCTAGTCGATCCCCGCAACTAGACTCGTCTAGTCGAGAGGAGATGTATTATCCGATGCGTCGCACGAGCAACGCCTCCGAGAGATCCACACGTACGGCTCGATGAAGACTCCACGATCTTGATCCCGCAAGAGTTGGTGGAGAGGCTCGCGAGATCAGCAGCACAACGACGGTGGTGTGGTGGATATGGTGGAGATCTAGCAGGGCTTCGCCAAGCGACAAGCTAGAGAGGAGGGAGGAGGAGGAGGTGGTGCGGCAGGGGAGGGGGGTGGCGGCCAGGGAGCATAGGAGGGTTTCGCACCCCTTGCCCTAGCCCCTCCTTATATAGGCGGCAGGGTGGGGTGCGCCCCAAGGCAGCCTAGGGCCGGACGACTTGGGTGGCTTGGCCCCCAAGTTAGCCGCCCTAGGGTTAGGGTTTGGCCGGCCCCCTTTGGGCCTTAACCCTAGCCCGCATGGGCCTTAGTGGCCAGGTGGTGCGGCTGGCCCATGAGGCCATTGCACCACCCCTTTATTCCATGTGGGCCCCAAACTCCTGTGGGCCCCACTTCTAGACTCCTCTAGAACCTTCTAGAATATTCTGGTACTCTACCGGAAAATCGCCGAACCTTTCCGATGCCTCCGGAAACACTTTCCTTATATGAATCTTATTCTCCGGACCACTCCGGAACTCCTCGTGATGTCCGGGATCCCATCCGAGACTCTGAATCAATATTCTTTCTCACCATCATTTATCTCGAGCCCTAACTATATCGAACGTTAAGTGTGTGACCCTGCGGGTTCGTGAATATGTCATATTAACAGCGGGACCGGGATGCCCATGTTAATTCCTACATATCCAACGAAGTACTTTACTAGTTGAACCACTATGTCCGGGATTCAATAATCCATATACGATTCCTTTTGTTTCACGAAATCTTACTTGTCCGAGACTTAATCACTCATATCTCTATATCCGATTAATCTCGTTTCCGACAAGTTCTCTTTTACTCGTTCCCATAGGATAGGATCCGATATGACTAGCCACTTAGTCATATGCTTGCAAGCATTTGGATACTATGCTACCGAGAGGGCCCAGAGAAATCTATCCAACAGTTGGACGAACAAATCCCAGTCTTGATTCATGCAACCCAACATCCTACCATCGGAGATACCTGAAAAACACCTTTATAATCACCCAGATACGAGATGACGTTTGATGTCCACAAAGTACTTTTCCGGTAAGCGGGAGTAACACAATCTCATGGTATAAGGAAACTATATTTGACATCTACTTAATTTTGGGTATGTCCATTATATCATCCCCATGATACAACTCCGTTTATCAAGTGATTCATTAATCCTTGGTTAGGAAACTTCTAACCAACACTTGATCAAACGAACTAGTTACTAGAGGCTTTACTAGGGACACCTTTTCCGTTTATATTCCACACATGTATTTGTTTCCGATTAATACACTTATAGCATGGATAATAAAAATTTATCATGAACAGGAAATATGATAAATAATAAACTTTATTATTGCCTCTTGGGCATATTTTCAACACGCACGTGCTTGTAGGAGTGCCAAGGAGGCTCCACACTCCTCCAACGCAGACCTACTTTCCTTGGCAAGGAACTACAGGAATCAATTCGTTGTGTCTACAATTGAGGTTACTTCTATCCTTTACTTTCCGTTGTGTTTTACTTCTTGTATATGATCACCTAGGTTGCTCTCGCCGTAGTTGCACATCTAGACAACCTAGTGTTACTTGTTAATCCCTAATTAAAAAGAAAAAGTTAAAATTTGGTATCGCCTATTCACCCCTCCTCTAGTCGACCATACCGCCCTTTCAACTAAGCCTCGGCGTCACCATTAGTCGCCACGCTCTCAGCAGTGAGGAGAGACGCATCGGTTTCGCGACACCGCTTGATGTGGGCCAAGATGTGCTCTTCGAGCATGTTGAAGCCAGCCCACGTGTTGCGTCGACTGCGGACCGCTGTGCGGACCTCGCCACGCGTTAGCATCGGCCTCGTTGCTCAAGACCACCACCTGCCGGCACCGTGCAGGAGCTCCCCGCCTACGCGTTGTGCGAACGGGCAGCGTGTCCTTAGTAGTGCCGCATGCCGCCTCTGAGCGCGCTGCTCCTTGTCGTTGCCACCACGGCCACACCCGTATGCGGTAGCCATTGATGTACCGGAGAAATGTGTGTGTGTGTGTGTGTGGGGGGGGGGGGGGGGGGGTTGGCGGAGAGGAGAGGGCCTGCTGGAGTTAGGAGAAATGGGGCGGAGGGGAGGCTAGAATGTGGTGGAGGAGAGGACCTTACATCGTTCGCAGTTTTTAAGATATAGTTTAATTACGGGAGAATTTAGTGGATACCCTAGTTTTAGAAGACATCTTCCTCAAGTCCGATAGGACACTACCATCTACTTGTGGCCTCCTTATGGCTATAGCTGGCCAAACGGGCCGGGCCGAGCGTGCCGGCCCGAGGCACGGAAAATAAAGCACGGCCCGGGCACGGCCCGGCACGGATTTCAATGGTCCGTGCCCCGGCACGGGCCCGGTCCGTGCCGTTCCCTAGCTCCGATCGAGGCCCGTGGGCCGGCCCGGCACGGCACGATTAGTTTTTTTTATTTTTTTACCTATTTTTATTAAAAAAATAGTTTTTGGTCCGTATTTAAGCCTATCGGGCCGTGCCGGCCGGGCCGTTGACGGGCCGCCGTGCCATGCCGCGACTTGATGTAAGGCCCGTGGGCCGGCCCGGCACGGCACGATTGGCTAACGTGCCTAACGGGCCGTGCCTTTCATGGGCCGTGCCGGCCGCGTGCCGGGCCGTGCCGTGCCGGGCCGACCCGTTTGGCCAGCTATACTTATGGCGCTTGGGCGAAGGAGGGTACATTGGTCTAGGATGTCTTGTGTTAGGGGTACACCCAGTGGCCGCGCTTGGGCGAAGGAGGGTACCCTGCCGCGAGTGCAGCACATCATCGCTCACCGGAACCCCACGAAAAAATCCCGAGAAAACCAAACCGAACCCCGCAACCTCGTCGACCATGCCCATGGCCACCGCCGTCCTCCTCCGGCTCGCGCCACTGCCGCCGCACCCCAGTCCTCTCTCCCCCAGCTCCCCGAAGCCCTCTCTCCTCTTCCCCCTCGGCCGCCACCGCCGCCGCGCCGCGGGCGCCATCAGGGCCGCCGGCGACGGGCTTGCCGACCAGACCACCGTCTACACGGGCGTCTACGGCCCCTGGAGCGTGGACGACACCGACGTCCGCGAGGTCCTGCTGTACCGGTCCGGGCTCGTCACCGCCGCCGCGTCCTTCCTCATCGCCGCGTCCGGGGCGTTCCTGCCGGAGGGGAACATCGCCGGCGATGCCGTCCGGCAGGGTGCCGACCTCTTCTACGCCGCCGGCGCCGCGGGGCTCGGTCTGTCTCTCGCGCGGCCGGGACCTACGCCCTCGCCGCGGCGCCGCTCGACGAGGGCCTTGTCCGGTACGTGCTCGAGCACCCCGGCGCGATGTGGTTCGTCGGGCCGACCTTCGCCGCGCTCACTGGCCTCGTCTTCAAGGAAGGTAGTACTTCTGCAAACCACCCAATGTGTGTTCTCATGTGATGAATGATGTTTTTTCTTGCTCACTCGCTCACTCGCCGCGGCTACTTTTCGTCATGTGCTCACTCGCCGCGGCTACTTTTCGTCTAGTACGCCCTGTCATGTTGCTCACTCGCCGCGGCTACTTTTCGTCTAGTACGCCCTGTCATGTATGATGTTTTTTTCTTTTTGGTCTACACCGTGTCATGTTTGCTTCTCCTATATCAATATAAAGGCAAAGCTTTTGCCTCGTTTCTAAAAAAAAACAATGTGTGTTCTCATGTGATGAATGGACTGTGCAATTGATTGGTTCTCCTTGATTGATTCCCTGTGATGTCTACATTGAGCTGATTTGATCAGTAGCAGACTAGCAATTACTTTTTTAGTGTTCACTGGATGCATTCTGATTGTGATTGATTGATTCATTGACTGAACACTGAACCTTGCACTGAGTTGCTCAATAGTTCAGTCTGTGAAATGTATCTGACAACAAATGCACTCTCACAGGTTTGTGCTACGGAAAATTAGAAGCTGGAATCTTGACGTTTGTTATCCCCATCCTTCTTCTTGGACACCTGGTAAATTAGCTATCTGAGATTTAGATCAGACTGGATGCAATGGTTCACTTCTGTTTTCTTACACTTGTTTCGTGGACGTATATATGCAGTCTGGTATAATGGACGATGGGGTAAAATTGAGCCTTTTAGGAGTGTGGATGGCACTCTTCACCGTGTTCGCTGCGAGAAAGTTCCAGCAGCCCATTAAGGTATAAGTTTAATAGCCTTCCAGTGATGAGTGTTGTGTTTATCATCAGTTGTGGCTATTACAAAATTCTCGGTTGAATCTTACGATTCTGTTGTGTTTTTGACAATGAAGGACGACATCGGCGACAAGTCTGTTTTCATGTTCAATGCCCTCCCTGAAGAGGAAAAGAAAGCTCTGCTGCAGAAGCTCGAGGCACCAACCGAGCAGAAATTCGATTAGGAGGTATCAACACAGTGACAATAACTAGTCGATGGACGTCCGGATCAGTGCCTCCATGGAACTGGAAGAAAAACTTTGCTACCGAAGCTTGACGGGGGCAAACTGAGCAGAAGATTGAATATCTGTAGCAGGCACAACGACATTATGCGATGACTAGTCGCGATCGACAGATGTATGCAGCAGATGTACATGGTAGTTCTGGAGATCAAGGCATAGAGCCAACACATGGATGAGAATGTTGTAATTGTGATGTAGCTGTAAAAATATGTCACCAGATGTGTATGGCTAAACCCTGGGGTTGAGGAATGTTAAAAAACAAGAGGCTACAGCCTGCACCTCTAAAACTGGAACTCTGTTGAACATATTATTATAGCAACACCGTGAGTTTGCATATGTTCAGTGAAAACATGGGTTGATGGCTGCATATGTTAGTTTGGTGGTTGTGCAGTTTGTAGGGGTAGCATACTTCCCTACCGGTGTTTTTTTGAAGGGCAAACAGTGGGAAAGACTCCCACTGCAATTTTTATTAAATTTTACAGGATATACAAGAGTTATTTACAACAAGATTGCCTCTTCAAAAAATGGGGTATAAAAAATAAAAAATAAAAAATAAAACACTTATGAAAAAAGCTAACACTACAACTGAGCAGAGAGCCACTCTTTAAATTGACTTGCATGCTTAGCCTTTATTCTGAACTTCAACCAATTTAGCTCGGCCAAATAAATATGCTTCCATCTGTCAACAGTAGGCCTTTCATCTCTGAAAATGTTATTGTTCCTGATCATCCAAATACTCCAACTTGCCAAAATAATTATATCCATGAAGAAAGGCAGATGCAGTTTATTCTTCATATCAAAGAAAGCCTCATGCAGAGTTAAGTTTGTGTCTCTCTGGGGGCAAACAAAATCCCAACATTGCTTAGCCATGGGACAGGTCCAAAACAAATGAGTTGTAGTCTCCACATGTCTGCACTGAAGAGTGGCACAATCATAGGACTGGAGGTGAAAATTCTTCCTAGCAAGAAGATCCCTTGTATTAAGTCTATCATGAAGGAGTAACCAAAAAAAGATCTTATGCTTAGCTTGGCAGGAGCTTTTCCAAATATATGCAAACAATGGCGACGTGTTCTGAACTCCAATAAGAACAATATAAGCTTTTTTAGTGGAGAATATCTCAGAGCCCCAAATGTAAGTCCATTCATCATTTAAATCTAATTGACTGTTGAGCTTGACCTCCTCTAATGTGTTCTCAAAAGTGAGAAATTCTTGATAGGCTTCAGAAGTTAAAGGTAGGTGAAAAAGGTCTTCGAGGAATTCATTGTGAATAGCTTGTCCCACAGAAATATCAATATTCTTGGCAAAGGAGTATAAGTGTGGGAATTCTTGAGACATACAGCACTTGGTCCACAAATCATGCCAAAGGAAAGCAGATTTTCCATTGCCAATATTGCACTTGGCCATACCCTTATAATAATCAATAAGTCTTAAGTGTGCCTTCCACCAAAAGGAACCTTGCATTTGCTACCAGGCAATTGGCCATTAGCATAATAACCCTCCCATATCAGATTTACCCAAGGGATATCCAATTTGTTATAAATTTATGAAGATTCTTCAGCAGAAGGGCTCTGTTCTGGACATAGATATTCAAGACTCCAAGACCCCCCTTGATTTTTTGGCCGACAGACAGTTTTCCATTTAACCAGAGCTGGCCTCTTGTCTTCAAGGTCAGGTTTTCTCCATAGACAGTGTCTCATATATTTATTGAGCTGTTCCTTTATAGTGACAGGGATATCCAGAGTGCACATGTAAAAGATAGGCATAGAGGAAAGAACAGATTTGACCATCTCTAGCTTACCACCATAGTTGAGGAAGTTAGCAATGCCACAGAGCCTTTTTTCAACCTTTTGCACCATTGGAAAGAAGTGTTCTAATATAGGCTTGGTGGTTCCCAGGGGCAAACCCAAATAAGTGAAGGGGAAAGACCCTTGTTTACAGTTCATTAAGCCAACCAGGTTTGCAATTTTGTCATTAGGAATATTCGGAGGCACCATCAGAGATTTATGAAAGTTCACTTTTAAACCAGTGGAGGATGCAAAAGTTTGGAGCAAAGCCTTCAAACAAAGAATTTGGTGTGAATCAGCTTGCATGACCACCAATGTATCATCAGCATATTGAATTACTGGGAAATCTCTGCAGCTTTGTACCTCCAAGGGCACCTTGAGCAAACCAATATCCATAGCCTTATTCAAAACAGTCTGAAGGAAATCAGCAGCCAGCACAAATAATAGGGGTGAAAGAGGGTCCCCCTGTCTAACACCTCTCTTACAGTAAAACTTTTTTCCCGGAACACCATTCAACATCACAGTTGAGGTTCCAGAATTTAAAATCATTTTAACCCAATTTATCCACTTCCTGCCAAAACCCTTAGCCTGAAGAATTTTCAGGATAGCACTGTGTTCAATCTTGTCAAAGGCCTTTTCAAAGGATGTGGATTTGTTACCCTCCGTTGGCTATACCACCCCACTAGTTGTCGTCCGATGTCAGCCTCGAGATTCGTTGGATGATGTCAGCCATGTGGCCGTATATATGTTTAGTATGCTAGTAAACATGATTAACTTGGTTAATAGACTGTACAAGTCTGCATGTACAGTTAACATTGAATGCATTATTCCACCGACCTGTTGTCCTTTGCTCATGTCCTTCTCACTTTAATGGATCTTACTAGTTGTGTAGGTGGTGCAGGCTGGTCAGCACACTTGCAGTTTTGCCGCTGACTGCCATTGGACGTACTGTTTTCTGACTCGTGATGGCAGTCTCGGATTCTCGTTTTGCTTGACAAATGCATTGTTATTACATACTACTGAATGGTTGTCAATGATCTGGGAGCTGGTCACACATGCTCAACCTTGCTAGCGACTCCACCAAGTGACCCAATTTAATGCTTGTGCGTGTCATACATTTTCGGACGAGAGCAAAGAGATTAAAGGAATCGACACCACCATCGACTAGTTTGTAGTCATCAAACTAGAGTTCTAGCTTGGCCCGTCTCCAAGATGCAGCACGTTGCCAGAAATAAAAGGCGGCAACATCTAAGCTACTCTCACATGCTTTGGGTGAAGATCAAAATCATCCTACACAAATTAATTTTATAGGTCGATCGGTAAACTGACATGAATATTCATCTCCAAGCCGTAAAGTAGTGTTAACCTTCTACGGAAAGTTGTTTTGGATCCTCGGCACCAGTTGTTCTGGGTACACAAACTTGACTTCCACGTCATTGAACGTGGTTGCAAAAAGATATCTATGAACATTGTTGCAAAAACATATCTTTGTTTATTTACATACAAACTGGGAATCAACACAGAACAAATTACATTGCTTATGATCACTCTTGTTCAGCGAGATTACCATGCAGTGAGATGTAGGACATGTGAAATAAAGACTAGCATGCTCATGCACCTAATTTCTTACCCACACATTGACCATGCATGGGTCGTTCTCTCTCCCAGTTCAGGACGCATGCATGCCCAGTGGCTGCCATTATGGGTCAGTGCAACAGTTAGTTTGCAGAAGCTAGGTTAATTAAGACAATGGAAAGGGATGCCGATCCCGAATCTTATGATTGATCGAACGACAAGCAGAGGGGTGGTATAGCCAACGGGCGGTCACAACATATTTTCGCCTTTTCAAAATCTAGTTTAAGGACCAGAATTTCTTTTTTGGACTGGTGACACTGAAATAGGTACTCAAACCCCCATCCCAGACAGTCTTGGATGGACCTTGATTTTAGGAAGCCATATTGGTTTTTGTTTACAATTTGGAGGATGATTTTCTGGAGTCTATTGGCCAAGAGCTTTGTAATAATTTTCATAACACTATTGAGCAGAGAAATAGGTCTAAAATCATTTGGGGTTTCAGGGTTGTCCACTTTAGGGATAAGAGTAATATATGAGTCATTAATGCTTTCCATGCACAAATCTTCATTATAAAAAGCCTGAACCAAGGCCTTAATGTCGCTGCCAATGATGCCCCAGCATTGCTTGATAAATTCATTGTTGAAGCCATCTGGCCCAGGAGACTTGTCATTGGTTAAGTCTTTGACAACAGACCAAATTTCATCATCAGAGAAAGGCAGTTCTAGGTCCATGAAAATTTCATTATTGTGGTGATCTCCCAACAGATCTTGAATATCAAACTGCATAGAAGTATGATCAGATTTACCCTTTCTCTCCTTAAAAGCACTCCACAGAATTGCAGCTTTACCATCATGATCAGAAATATCCACTTGGCTTTCATTCTTGAGGGAGGCAATGAAATTATGCCTATGCCTAATGGTAGCTCTAGCATGGAAAAATTTAGTATTTGCATCACCAAGCTTTACCCAATTTATTTTCCCTCTTTGTTTCCAATAAGAGTTCTGACTTTCAAGCAGGTCCAACATGTGAGATTTTCCCAGATCTTTGAGATTTGACTCAAATACAGATAAAGTCCTGAATTCCTCCAGCATTTCCAACAGATCAATGATGCTATTAATATGAGCAATAGAAGCTTTGAGGCTAGAAAGAGATTTAGACCATAATTTTAAAGCTCTTCTGGTATTTTTTAATTTAGCATTAATCTTCTTGGACTGATCAGTGAAGCCCACAGGAATATTCCAAGCATTTTGGACCACTTGTTTGAAAGAATTATGTTGCAACCAGAAATTTTCAAATCTGAAGACCTCCGTTCTAGGAATCTTAGTGCCAATATCAATGACACAGGGCACATGATCAGAAATAGGCTTAGCAAGGGATGTAACTGAAGTTGCTGGATATGAAATTGTCCAAGATTCAGAGGTGAAGAACCAGTCAAGTCTCACCAGGAGAGGGTCCTGCTGCATGTTGCTCCAAGTGTACTTCCTGCCTTTTAGAGGCAATTCCACAAGCCCCAAGCTACTAATGGCCTCATTGAATAAAAGCATATCATTAACATCTCCCCCTGGCTTATTCCTATCTTCAGGGCCTCTGATGAAGTTAAAGTCCCCCAATACTAACCAGTCAGAGTCTTGAGGCATATCAATATTGCCAAACCAGTCAAGAAACTCCCCTCTCTTTTGCACTTGACATGGGCCATAAATATTTGTGAGAATCCATGAATCATTTGAAAGCTTGCAAGTGAAATTTACAGATATGGAAAATTCATTTTGGAAGACAACTTCCCCAGTCAAGTTTGAATCCACCCAAGCCACTAACAGCCCACCAGAGGCACCCACAGAAGGGGTAAAGGCAAACTTTGTAAATCTTTTTGGGCAGAACTTTCTAATGTAAGGAAGATCAAAGTCCTCTCTTTTGGTTTCTTGCAAACATATGATAGAACAACCGCTTTCTTCTATTTTGTTAAAGATTGCCAGGTGCTTTTCATGAGCATTACAGCCTCTAACATTCCAATTAAGAATTTTCCAATGCTTGTGTCTAGCCATGGGGAAACAAAATCATTTTTATTATGACACAAGTGTGCCTAGGAATGGCACAAAACTCAAAGACAACAGAGCACATCCAGAATATCATATGAAAGATTCCATAATTCCAGTTCCACAAAATATCACAGGGTCCATAAAGCCATCTCCAGCACATAAAAGCCCAAAAAAATAAAATCCCAGATTCTTGATGAGACATCCATATAATACATGATAGCAGTAGACACCACACAACTGCAACTACCAGAAGTCGTTCTAAACATTGGGCAGACTAAATTTACTACTTCTTCTTAGCAGCCTTCTTACTGCCTTTAGGATCTTCCTCCTCCATGCTCCCCCTTGAAGAATTTTCATCACAGGCCTTCTTGCTTTTTTTACTCAGCCTTGCCTCCAGCAACTCCTCATTCACCTTGCAAAAGGAAGATGCCCGATTTCTTACTACCTTTTTATTTAACAAGGGAGGTTTGGCATTGCATGGAAGACAATCATTACTAGAACAGGGACTTAATCTGAACCCCTTTTTCTTATCTTTCAGCCTAGTACTCCTTCTCACCTCATCTTCCACCAGAGGCACCTTGCCCCCTCTTCTCTTCTTGCTGACAATCACAGACCCAGGAGAGGAAGGCACTTGAGCATCAGAAGAGACAATATCATCCTGAGTGCAATCCTCTTCAGAGATTTCCTGAAGCTTGCAAGTGGGAGCCTTAGTAAGGACACATGACTCAGGAATGGAAAATTTAAAATTCTGAAACTCTCCATCTTCAACACTGACTAAGTCCCAGAGGGGGGATTTCAGAAAACTCCTAGTCCAATCAAATTTCTCAGGAGTAATGAGTAGCATAATGATGAAACTGAACCAACTTACAGGTATATTGAAGGTTTCTTTGGCATCAGATTCCAAGGGAGAAGCAAAGAATTTCTTCCATAATTTCAGACCATCATCAGGTATGCTGTACAAAGGTAGGCTGGCCTTGTCAATGTCTTGGGTAAAAGTCTGGGCCATGCCAATCTGAATATGGGCAAGTTCAGGGGGAGCTATATCAGGGAAATGAAAAAGGCCATTGCCTTCATCAGCAGCTACATCCTCCTCCACTTCCATTACATCAAAATCACTGTCTTGGCCAGGGATAATATCATGTGCCACTTGGGCAGGCCCCTCTGCCTCATCCTCCACTTCCACATCATTGTAAGCAGCAATAACATTCAGAAGACCAACTCCCAAGACAACATTGTTGTTATCAGGGTTGTTATCAGGAATCAAGACAGCATCAGGCCCAGCAAGGATGGCCTCAAGAGGCTGATCAACCACAGGAGCAGGCTGCAGGTAATAACCAGGATAAATTTCCTCAATCACATTAGGAGCCATGATTAAGTTGTCAGGAGTATCCTCTGAAGAGTTGCCAAGGGTAATGCTACTGGAAATGTGCTCATCATCATCATCTGCCTCCTCATCTGCCCCACCACCCATGTTTTCATCAGCAAAAAGGTTAATTGCATCATTAGCCACCTCATTAGCCACCTGATTAGCATTAGGGCCAGGGTTAAGAGCCCAGTGAACATCCTCCCACTCATTATCTCCCTCTTCAGCTGGCATAATGGGAAGATGCTCCTCCAAAGGGGCAGGAATATGTTCTGGCAAGGGGTGTGGGTCCACCCCATCATCTGGAAGTGGGTCCTCATCCTGGGGCCCAGCTCCCAACAGAGTTTGCTGCAGCACCTCCACCGAAAAAGTCCAAGACTCGCTTTCAGGAAGCTCCCCTTCTGTCAACCTGATGCTTTTAGGGATTTCAACCAACTCCGTGCACCTGACCTTAACAAGTATCCTGCCTCTTTCTCTAGGGTCCTGCTCCCAACACAGCACATTGCCCACTCTGCAGAACATATGCTTGACATCTTCCGAGTTTATATAGTCAAGGGGGGGCCGACCAGAAGCAACCAACAATCACGATTCAGCAGAGCACGACGCCAATTTCTGCCCTCATTATGCTTGGAAAAGGAGATGAGCACATCATCAAAGACATGCGGGCTCTCCACCACGAATCGATCTCGATCCCGCACATGCTTGAACTGAACATAGGCCGCCCCAAAGGGGCATTTCTGAATGGACCGAAAAACCACCTGATGATGGACCAAGAACTCTTGCATAACATTGTGTATATTGGCGAAAGGTACTTGCCCCGGCGGCATTGGCTCAATTGTGACGATGGCCATGTCCTCATTCCTCTTCTCCCGGCGAGGCAGAACGACCCGATGAACAGAAGTTCTGCCCTCAACATGCATAATCTGAAAGCCTCGGGGGACAAAGGGAGTTGGATCGATTGGGAGATTAGCCATTGTCACCGGCGACCGCACTGCGGCCGGCACCGTCGAGGTTGAGCTGGGGTTTACTGTAGCAAGGGAGGAGGCAGACGAGAAGACAGACGGGGCGAAATGTTCGGGAAGGAAAGAGCTAAAATCCTTAAAGCTGGAAGCCGTAATTAGAGGGAGGCATGGGCCGAAAGACTTAAACCAAAGTCTGAAACACTCGTTGGCCCAACAAGAATTATCCGGGGCGGGAAAGGCCGGGAACTTCATAACTGAGAGCAGGCCCGGCAAGCGCTGGGAGCGACTACCTGATGGGCTTGGAGGAAGCGGGCCGCGAGAGGTTGGCTTCGAGGCAGCAATCTGCGCAAATGTCGGCCTATTAATCCCAGCATTAAGAGGAATAACTCCGTTTTGAATGCCCTGGTTTCCCGCCTTGACCGAAACCGCCGGAAATTTCAACCTGGTAAAAACTGAAGAAACTGGAACCGTTGCATTTTTTGAATAGCTAGGCTGTAATCTTTCAAACATGGATTTGCGAGGACGAGTCACGGAGGTCCATTCTGACTCCAATTCTTTGTAATAATTTCTCTCCTCAACTAACCAATTCGGCCCACCTTTACCCCAGAGATGAAAAGAACACTCAAAATCTTTTTCAATAATTTTACCTGAGTTATAGATCTGAAAGCCAACCAATTTGGAAGCCACTGAAAACCTGAAGGATCTTCCTTTGAGAAACTTGACTTTGAAGAGATTAGCCATGCCACCAAAACAAGCTTGAAGGGTGACACTGACAGTATGAACATCTAGCTTGAAACTGGCTCTTCCAAAAGCAATAACAAGAATGAATTCTCTTCTTCCCGGACCTTCTGAGAAATTAATATGAGAACTCCAATTCCTTTTCACGAGATCAGAAAAAGCTTCTCCTCTAGAAAAATTGAACGAAGGAATCGTGACATGTTGAGCAGGAGCTTCATCCACAAGATCGGCCCGATCATCACATAAACCAACAAAAGCTCTAAAGCCAGAGAAATCAACTCTTGAACCCAAGGTAATATCCTCACTCGATAGAAGAGGTTTAGAATCCAGGACAACTTCATCCGAGTTTTGGAGAGCTGCAAACTTGGAGCCCGGCTTGATCACAATATAACCACAATTGAACAAAACTCCTTGCTGATTTGAATGGCTACAAAATCTGACTTTCCAACCCAAACCCTTCAGATTATCAGAAGAAATAGGACTATGGCCAAGGGAGTCAAAACCCGAGCTCGGAGGAAAGCAAATGGAACCACAAGGAGAGATCAAGCAAGCCACAACCAGGACCATGAAGTTGGGGAATTTCAAAAGAGAACCAGGGCTAACTCCATCGCGGAGGACAGGAACCATGCCAACCAAAGGTCTCTCGGAAGAATGCATGAGCACAAGCCAAAACTTATCCGAATTTTTTTCATTGATCCACAGATGGATCTCACCATCGAGAGCAGAAGAAAGATCCAACGAGGAGCCCGAGGAATACCTAACCTTCCACTTCCATGTCGGCGGCAACATCGTGCAAGCCCCCGGCGAGGGCCGGGGAGAGGAACGGCCGCAGAGGCCCTAGGCCGCCATAGCTCTCCTCACCTCTCTCTCCTCACCTCTCTCCATAGTTCTGTTTTTTCCCTACCGGTGTTGAAGAGAGGGTGGTTATTTTTTGCCACCTTACTTCAGTATGTTTTGCCAAATTGCAATCAGATCATGTTGAGGTTCCGCTTTTACACATAAGTTTATTTTTTTGCATTCTGCCCATGCTTTCACATTTTAATAATTTGGAGCTATCCTTCACTGACAGCAGAATGATTTTGTATTGATCAGGGCACAAAAGAACAGGGATGATGTGCAAAATATTAAAGAGCAAGTTGTAAGGTGCTGCACTGTGAATGAATTAGGTGGAGCTTATTCTTCAGGTATGATTGTACCCTTAAGACATGCATTTTGCGTTGAACTCGTCTAGTTTCTGGATTCCTGGACGTAACTGTAACTAATATTTTTGCCTATATATGCTTATATAGACAGCACAATCTTAGGTTCACATCAGACACTTGGTGTTGTGCTTATTAACCCCTTTCCTGAACTATCATTGTTTTTCTCACAAGCCACAAGAGCTGGTTTCCCTGTCAGTCAGTGGAATGTAATCTGACAAGAAATGCACTCTCACAGGACTCAGCTATGGAAAATTGGAAGTTGGCATCTTGACCTTTGTGATCCCCATCCTTCTTCTCAGACACCTGATAAATTAGCTATCTGAGATTTAGCACCTCAGTTCAATCAGACCAGGCTGGATGTAATGATTCACCTGTGTCTTCTTACACCTGTTTCCTGGACATATGCTGTGCAGTCTGGTTTCTAAAACAGTTGACATATTTCATTTCTTCATGTCACCATATAGGCTTCGAAGTTATGTTATGTCTGATTTAGAAGACTGTTTCGTAAAATCATCAATACACATTCTTCTTCTCATGAATCTGTAAACCGCTAAATATAACTTTTCTGCACTTTTAACACCTACATTCACTGTTCTGCGGAGCATTAGAGTTAAGGTCCAGAGGATCTCAAGTTTCTTGTTCCGAGGTATTCATTCTCCTTCAACAAGAACTAACATACTTCTGTTTCACGTGCTCTATTCTGTTTAAAACAAATGTGCAACGCGAGTGACGATTCTAATGCTTGATCATAAACAGATGATACATATTTCGTTGCTGGTTGATGGCAGCGAGGAAGCAAATTGTGTATGAGCCCTCCATGTAGTGTTCTTTCACAAGGGTTTCTTGTCAGAGTTCCAGCGAGCAGAGAACGAGCGCCCGGTGCCGGTGAACTCATCCCCGGAGGTGTCCAGCTCCGGCGTCCTGAAGAGAAGGGCAGCAGTTGACGACCATCCGGCAGACTGTACATGGTGTCTGTGGCTGATCAGGGGTCTGGCTCTACGACAGTATGCTCAACGACAACCTTGTCGATGACAGGCCATCCGAATTCACTTCGCGAAGGGAAACCTGCGCGCCTCCTCGTGCCGACACGTGTCGTCCTGTGGTTTGTCGCGCGCTGGGTCCATCATTCCGCGGTTGACATGTGTCGCGCTCCGGCTGCTCCTTGCCCTCCCGTTCGAACAGTTTTTCTCCATTTTTTACAAAACCGAAACTTTAAAATGAAATATCTTGATAACCGTTGATCCAAATTACGAACCGTTTTCACTTTTGAGCTCCTCGCGTCGAGATCTTCAAAACTAGATCCCATGTTGATAGGTTTCGACAAACTTTTTTTTGTACATTCGGTAGCACGTGGTTGTACATCCGGTAGCACGTGGTTGTACATTTCCAGATTTTGTACATCTCCAGTTTGTACATTTTCAAATTTGTACATTTCCAGTTTTCTGTACATTCGGTAGCACGTGGTTGTACATTTTCAGTTTTGTACATTTCCAGTTTGTACATTTTCAATTTTTGTACATCCAGTAGCAACGTGAGTGTACATCCAGTAACAACGTGTGTGTACATCCTGTAGCAACGTGTTTCTACATTCTCTAGCAACATGGTTGTACATTCTGTCTAGTTTCTGCACCATCGAGCCGGAGCTGGGGCCGACGCGGCTGGCCGCGGCGGTGCCAGCGACGGCGAGCCTAGAGCGAGCTGGAGCCGCCGGAGCCGCGGTTGGCCGCGGCAGAGGGCGGCGGAGGCGAGCAACAAACTTATCTTGGCGGGTGCGGTCACCGTCGCCGGAGAAGGAGCAATGGTGGGGGAGCTTAGAGGGATGGCCGGCCGGGGGGCGGCGGACCGGCGGAGGAGGCGGCTGGGGCAGGGCGGTGCGGCAAGGCGTCGCGGAGCGCGCCGGCCGCGGGTGGCGGCGGCAGGCGGTTAGGCCGGTGCAGGGCAGGGCGGTTCACGCGAATGTACGCCCATGTACGCGCGGATGTATAGAGATGTACGCGCGGATGTACAGAGGAGTTGGGCTGGGGAAATTCGTTTTTGCTTCCTTCAATTCGTGTTCAAATTCGATTTTGCTTTGTTGGAGACGTCCCTCCGCGCGCGACACGTGTCTCCACCGGAACGCACGCTCGGGATGGTTTTTTCCCTTTCTAAAGGGAACCCTTCTGTTAGTTGCACCCCAGGCCATCAGCGAATTCACCTAAAAAAGGGTTCCCTTCGCGAAGGGAAACCCGCGCGCCTCCTCGTGCCGACACGTGTCGTCCTGTGGTTTGTCGCGCGCTGGGTCCATCACTCCGCGGTTGACATGTGTCGCGCTCCGGTTGCTCCTTGCCCTCCCGTTTGAACAGTTTTTCCCTTTTTTTTTGTAAAACCGAAACTTTAAAATGAAATATCTTGAGAACCGTTGATCCAAATTACGAACCGTTTTCACTTTTGAGCTCCTCGCGTCGAGATCTTCAAAACTAGATCCCATGTTGATAGGTTTCGACAAACTTTTTTTTTTACATTCGGTAGCACGTGGTTGTACATCCGGTAGCACGTGGTTGTACATTTCCAGATTTTGTACATCTCCAGTTTGTACATTTTCAAATTTGTACATTTCCAGTTTTCTGTACATTCGGTAGCACGTGGTTGTACATTTTCAGTTTTGTACATTTCCAATTTGTACATTTTCAATTTTTGTACATCTAGTAGCAACGTGAGTGTACATCCAGTAACAACGTGTGTGTACATCCTGTATCAACGTGTTTGTACATTCTCTAGCAACATGGTTGTACATTCTGTCTAGTTTCTGCACCATCGAGCCGGAGCTGGGGCCGACGCGGCTGGCCGCGGCGGTGCCAGCGACGGCGAGCCTAGAGCGAGCTGGAGCCGCCGGAGCCGCGGTTGGCCGCGGCGGAGGGCGGCGGAGGCGAGCAACAAACTTATCTTGGGGGGTGCGGTCGCCGTCGCCGGAGAAGGAGCAATGGTGGGGGAGCTTAGAGGGATGGCCGGCCGGGGGGGGGGGGGGGGGGGGGGCGGACCGGCGGAGGAGGCGGCTGGGGCAGGGCGGTGCGGCAAGGCGTCGCGGAGCGCGCCGGCCGCGGGTGGCGGCGGCAGGCGGTTAGGCCGGTGCAGGGCAGGGCGGTTCACGCGGATGTACGCCCATGTACGCGCGGATGTACAGAGATGTACGCGCGGATGTACAAAGGAGTTGGGCTGGGGAAATTCGTTTTTGCTTCCTTCAATTCGTGTTCAAATTCGATTTTGCTTTGTTGGAGACGTCCCTCCGCGCGCGACACGTGTTTCCACCGGAACGCACGCTCAGAATGGTTTTTTCCCTTTCTAAAGGAACCCTTCTGTTAGTTGCACCCCAGGTCATCAGGTGTACTCACTGAGATCAGTCATGGTCATGGTCAGGAAAGGACGAACATGGGCCGTGTGGTGGAGGACATGGACCTCAGGTTCTTCTACGATGACAAGAACGATCCGATGCTCGAGTAGTTGCGTGGTGGCATGTCATGTCCGGCGCACCCGGGACAGTGCCAGGTAGCAGCACACTGCAGCCAGCCATTGCATAGGTGCTGAGCCACTATTGCCTGATATTAATCTCATTCTTCATGTTGGCATATGTCCTGATTATTTATGATCTTAATCTCATTCTGCAACTACAACACAGTAACACTATATTGGCATATGCCCTGATCTCTGCAAAACTCTGATGATAAATACGTGTCACTGAAAGTTATGCTACTCAGCATTTCCTCTGAACCCGTAGGTGTCATTTTATGCTAAACTCGGCATTTCCTCTGAGCCCGTAGGTTTTATTTTTAGTTAACACTTTAGTGTTCAGGATAAGGTCTGGTCATCTGTAGCAGTCGGCACGTGCAGTAGGTACGATATCGCAGCCCATTCCCATAACAGAGACCTTTGCGTGCATTTGTGGTTATATAAATTTCAGAAATTTAACTGTTCGTTGTGACTATATCATTCAGTGAACAATTGCATAGTCAATGCATATGCCAAAAACTCAGGGGAAGTAAATGTTACCTTACACACCTTTTGTGAGACCTGAACACCAGTTTGTTCAAAAGAGCATGCAGCCACCAATTATGAACCAGTGGCCAGTGGGCAGCTAAAACAACATACCGTCAAACTTCCATGATATCAGACAAGTTATGATCTAGATTATATTAGTGTCTGCGGATGGATTATTCAGCCAACCCCTGAGTCCTTGATATATAAATGTGACAACAATGCAAAATCGCAAGCGTACCATTCATGTCTTCATTAAGAGTACAAACATGACCAAACAAATGGAAATCGTTACAACAAAAAAATAAAAAAAATGGAAATCGTTTATTCGAATTCCAAATCTTAAGAGCTTAACATCCGCCCGTCAGAAAAGAAGGCCTCAAGAATCAAACATCAAAACTCAGTTATGCAAAAAGTATGCCCCTGACACTCCTCCGCCACGTGTAACTCAATCTCACACTAACTCAACGCCGTCGCGGGCACCAGACATGTCGCCTTGGGACAGGCCAAGCAACTCGTCAGGGCTAATTTCATCAAGCAGTTCCTCAACTGAAATTTCTCCCTCAGCGAGCTGCTCGGGTTTATATTCGCTTGGACTGACCAAATAAGAATCGACGACAATAATGGGCTTCTGCGTGTACCCCTCAACATCAAATTGCCTTGGGTAGTCGTTACCTTCAAGTACAGTATCGGCGGGCGGCATGTCACGGTCCCCGGCGTCGTCCGCCCCATCAGGCACCAGGCCGAGTGGCATGCCGGTGCGGAACCAGGCCAAGTCCCTGCCGTCGTCGCCTCTGACGGGATCAATTTGGTCGTCCTCATTCATAATCCTGCTGAAGATCTCGCACGGATCCTCGATGTTGTCGCCGCCGACGGCCGTCAGATCGTTGGCTTGGGATAACTGGTGTTCGGTTGCCTCCGGACCATCGGGTCCCTGTCCGGCATCCACCTCAGTCACAGCACCCGGTGCGGATTCACGCAAGGCTGGCTCGCCTGCTCCGACGGGGTTGAGGTTGTCGTTACCTTCGCGTACGGCGGACCACCAGCCCCAGTCCCCGCCGTTGTCGCCTCCGGGCTGCATCGGATAGTCCTGGGAGAATAAATTGCGCTCTATCTCCTTCAGAGCATGAGTATATCCCTCCGCCGCCTCATCGACTCCATGCTGTTCGGGTTGAACGTCAAATGAGCTTGCACCCAAAGCTCCGCCGTTGTTGTGTCCGACGGGCATTGGATAATTCTGAGAGAACGGCGTGCGGTCGGTTTCCTCCGGACCAATCGGGTCTATGACAGCCCGTTCCTGAACCTGACGCCCGCTTGGTGGAGCCTCCGGGTGGTCGGCAATTGCCTTTCTCTTGACACCGGAACTGGACGCCGCCGCGGATGAGATCACTGGAGCTGGAGGCTCGTCATCCGATCCCTCGACTTTGGACACGAAACCGTCCTTGAGGTCCGTCTTTCTGTTCACGCCGGAGCTTGATGAGGTCACTTGTACTGGGCACTCCTTCTCCTCTCCTTCAACTTTGGAAACATTTGTCACCTGCTTATGAACAATAAGCGTCGTCACTCTCTTTGCATAATAATCACAAATAACCAATTCTCCCTTTGCACAATTCATTCAGATACAAATAGAATTATTTCTCGGTTTTGTTGAAAGGGAGTATATTACCTTGCACGCCCTTTTCGAGACCTGGTCATGAATATTAACGCCAATTTTCTGTAGAGCATTGAACGCCTGGCAATCACAGACCAAGGTAAATGAGTACGCACTAGACAGTAAAACTACAAAATTGGCAACCTTATTCCTATAGCCTAATATTTCATTTCCTCCGTTTCATATTAGTGGTTGTTGTACTTTAATGGTATATGGCAGTGGCGGAGCCACGCTATATGGTACAAATAAAAGCATAAATCATGCGAAAATTAATTAAAAATGGTACAAATACATGTATTTGACTACACTACTTTTTACCGACTATACAAAACTGAAGAGCTGGGTCCGCCACTGGTACAGGGAGTACCTTCCCTTTATCGAAAAAAAAAACAGGGAGTACCTTTCTAGAGATCTTCACACTAGCTATATGCACTACCTTTCATAGATCCATTTATAAGAAAAAAATGGTCTTTCAAATGTCCAAACATTAATTTTTATACAATAGGAATGATAATTTCGACCTGAAATCTAGAATCTAAATAAAAACAAAGGGCAGAAGACAAGCATGCATTTAGCAAAAAAAAAAAAAATGTATGTAATCCTACCTGCCGTGCCCTTCTCTCTACTTCATTTAGATATGCAGATAATATTGTTTGCGACATGCTATCACCACAGGAAACAATGCGATCTCGTGCCGTAGGTGTCAGCTCTTTCTCCATAGCAATGTGCCGAAGACGTAGTTCCAACTCTTGCATTGAATCTGTTTAGTTTAATAGTGGGAAAGGCAATGTTAGTGCTACACAAAATACTTCTCACTAAGACAAGGGCATGCGCAGAGTGTTGAATCACTACATGTATATCCTCTTGATGTCCGGAAGGAAAGCAGTAAAGTTGTGACTGAGAGAAGGTATGTACTACAATGAACAAAATGGCTTATTCTTAGGGAAGGTTGACATCAACCCACTGTACGCACTCTAAGGAATTTCTATACGTAGGTAATGAAATATACTCTCTCCGATCCATAAAAAGTGTCATTCATTTTGTACTAAGTTAGTACAAACTTTATACTAAGTGGCCGACACTTTTATGGATCGGAGGGAGTACTAAAATGGCCTTATCTCTAGAAGAAATCCATCTTTGTTAGGGTGGAAGGTGCTGTTTAGAAAGGATCTGTAATTCATCTCTCATGGAGTCTACCGCCATTACATTAATCCCTTCTTGATTGGTTGAGTGCTCTTTTCGGGGATCCTCTTATCTTCTGCTGAGGTCCTTTTACATTTGTAAACATGTTGTAATTAATTTTTTTGGAACTTTCTGTATAGTCTGGTACAATAATAGAATTCCCACAAATAGAAAACATCATAACAGGAAAAGGAAAGTACACAGTAAGATGCCCAGCTTACTATTTGCTGCCTTGCTGGTCAAAAATTATTAACAAAATAGTCCACAAGAAAATCACAAGCCCTAGTTGTCATCAACCATATGACATCTACCGTGAAACTGACTTGCAATGTGTGTAACCATATAGGGGCATTCCTAGAAATATTTTCATGGACAACACTATGTTGAAAACCAATATTTCAACTTGTATAGTGAGGTCAATCTTGTGATATTTATAACAGTGTCATTTACATAATGAAAGAAGTGATTAGACCTTGTTTGGGCTAATATATACTGGCCTTTTGACTTTTGGCTCTTCTGCCAGAAATAAGCTCAACCAAACATAGGGCCTAAACCTTCTAGAGAAGCCACTAACTTGTAGGAGTATTGTTATTCCCCGATCAATAAATATATGAAAATGGGCAAGGTATGTCCAGTGAGTTATGCAATTGGGGACCCAAAGGCTTCAGTGTATGTGGTTCATGGTATCGGTCAGAAGTCCATGCAAGAAGCTCAACACTGAGAAAGTGATAGGAACTTGCAAACGCATGAGAACAGAAGCACGTTGGAAGTAGAGGTCAGTTGCAAGCTAATTGAAAAACATCGCTCCTAAAATTTGAAACTCAAACAAGCTTCATTGCATGCATCATCAATTTTGTTTAGATGGGGAACATATAAGGAAGGAGAATGTATTATTAATTGATACTGGACTGATGCAAATTTGAGAACCTAGTTCTTACTCCATCCGTTCGAAAACAGAAGTGTGACTAAATTTCCCCGATTTGCAATACAAGATTATGGCTAGATTTTTTTTGCAATATGCTTGTCAAATTAATTAGTAAAACGACATATGACATAATTATTTTTACAATACAAATACAATGATATTATTCTTACATGTCCAATCCATACACTTTCATATCTGGTCAAATTTTCAAAATGCTGATTGTACTTGTGCTTGCTAAGTAAATATCTTTCAGGCTTTTGAATATGCACACGGTATGTAATGAAAATTTGAAAACAAGCATCTTAAAGAAAATCTGTGATTCTCCATATATAGAGTAAACCATGAAACGACTATTGTGTACTGGATTAATGAAACTGAAACATAGCTCTTACCATTCCGCTCCTTTATTGTCATCATGAGACCAGGGTAAGAATAAGACTATGTGATATTCTTCAGCTTGTATGAAAGAACATGACCATGATAAAGCGTGGAGTAGTGATGAGTATAGTTGTATAGGAATATTATACGTGGTTTGTAGTAATATTATGTGTAGTTTGTTGCCACCTCCGTTCAAAATTGATAATAGATTGTTAATAAATGTATATACACTCCATGGATCTACTATTGCAGAGACCAGGGAGTTTTTTCATTGAAAACATGTATTGCCGGTTTATCAGTGAGTAGACTCATAGTAGAAAGTAATTCTGCAGACTCATGTTTGTGCGAACAGAGAGACGGGAGACAAGAGTAACATACTACCTGAAAGAATAGACCTATCCAATCCAAGAGCATCTATTGTCCTGAAAAGAGCAAAGCAAAAGAACCATTAGTAATGCATGTGGACGAACAAGAACGAGGGGGAGGGCGTGCAACACAACAACACACGTCAGATGCAGCTCCTTCACGAACACGAACTCGCCGATTTCGCACGCCTTTTGGAAGTCGCAGCTCATGGCCTTCTCCGCCGCCTGCACAAGCAAGCATGCACACTTAGCATGCAATTGATAGCTCCTGCTAACAGAGCCGAAACACATCCTACAATGGAGATAAAAATGGTACCAAGAGAAGGTTGGTGGCGGTATTCCCCATGGAAGGCAGAACAGCTACTGGAGTCTCCCCTCCCTCCCGCGCCTTCTCCGCCACCGCCTCTGCCCCGGCGACTCGGGAGGACATTTGGTCGTCGTCGGAGACCGGCCTGATTTGGTCGACCGGTGCAGCCTCGGAGCTGGCTGCTGTGGATGATTGTCCATACCTCTTGATATTCAGCTTGTACACCTTGGAAAGAACGAGCTGCTGGTCGGCTCCGTCTTGCTGCTTGAGCCAGACTTCAATCATGCACCACCCGCTTGTCGTCGCTTCTTTCTTGTTCTTGTAGTAGAGCGTGCGCCTGTAGCCGACGATGCGACCATCCGCATCAGGCACGTCCTGCTTTATCTTTTCCGAGTGCCAAGAGCCGCACACCTCTCCGTTGCCGCCATAGACATCGCGCCGTCGATTAGGGGTGGATTCACTTCCGCCCCTTCGCTTGGATCCGCCCTGCGCGCTGCGGCGGTAGTTTGCAGGGCTAATCAAGTACCAGGCGCCCACTTTGCCAGGAGGATGGCGGAGGTTTCGTACGAGGTCCTCAGGCATAGCGGAGTAAGGGTCCACCTCGTTGATGAACAGGTGGGGGCATGGCTCTCCGGTGAGCATGCGCTGGCGGAGAAGGCTGATCACGGGATCGAGATTCTTCAGGTCGAAGGTGAAGCCGCGTTGTTGGTGTTCCAGCTCGCTCATCGGCAACAGATCTACGCCATGCGCCATCTTGTTTCGTCGGCCTTCTTGAGTGACGCGCGGTGTTTTTGCCTTTTTTGTTTTCGGGATGGATGTTCTTCTTGCCTTCTTGGCGAGGGAGATCGGTGAGTGTTTTGAAGAGGGAGAGAGGTGGCGGGTGACAATGGATTTGTCTTCCTCAGTCTCTTCGAACTTTTCCAATCCTGCTATTTTCCCCCAGTCTTCTGGAGTAATATGATCCCTGAGGGTCAATCCTTTCCCTTCCCCCCTTTGCCCTTTCAAATGAAAAATAACTACCAATGCAAAAAAATACCTATGATGCAAGGAATCATTGACTTACATCACGATATCTTTTTCTTCCTCATTCTTATTTTGGTTTTCGTATCACGGATGTTGGTTCGCGCTTTATGGCATTTCAACGAGCAAACTAATCCAATCCCGCAAAGGATTGTTCATGGAACTACTATCGAAATTATTCGGACCATATTTCCAAGGGCGGACGAAGGGGGTCATGCTTATATTGATTTTCTCTCGACCTATCTGGGACGTTCATTATGGAACGGACGGCTGCTGTGATTGGTTTGCAGAAAGGACCTTCTATTTGTTGAAATATTAGAAACCAGTCCACATACAAAACTAGATCATCCAACAGTCCCCGTCTCTTCTTTTCTTTTTCAAAGATATGGTATTCTTGATGTGAGGGGACTTGTGCATAAATGTTACACTGAGTCGATATCCAAGGGAGGAGGAACGTCATGTTAATTGTTGCGCATGAAAACTTTCAAGAACATATTAAACTTCTAACTTTTTAAAAGTTTAATATTTTCTAAAAGTTTACTATTTTCTTAAAGCTTTAAACTTTAATATTTTCTGGAAATTTTATATTTTCTGATTTTTTTTGAAAACTTTGAAGTTTGGATTAAACGTCTCGTGTACTAAAAGTTTTCAACTTTCAGAATTTTTAAACTTTCGAGAAAATATTAAACTCCTAACTTTTTAAGCTTTGAGGAGCGGTAGGAGATGCTGCTTTCCGTTGTCCGGGAACAATCGCCGTATCCGATCCTCGAAATCCGATAATACTTTGGTCCGTCTTCGGTTTCGGTAAAGCACGGTTCACTTGTGTCAGCTGCACCGCACACGCTGAAACCACGCGTCGGAAAGGTAACTAGAATCCTGGGCTTCATAAAATGTGGAAACGACGAGGCAAAATCATTTGAATGGCCCAAACTTGGCAGGCCGGCCCCAACTTCAGTGTATACCGGCTTAGTATGTTTTGTCCACACTCCGAAAAAACATAAAAACATGTACATGACCGAGATCACAGCCATGACGGTTGGGAGTGAAATGCATCCACAATTAATTCCTAAACTTGTTGGCTATGTCCAAAACGGCAGCTCCTATTGGACAACCTGCGCGGAGCTCCCACCTGCAGGGTACACATCTGTTTTTATATTATTTTTATTTTCTGTTTTAATAAAAAAAATGATTTCACATTTGTGAAAAAATTATTAAAATTATTCAAAATTAATTTTTTTCAAATTTTAAATGACACATCGGAGTGTCAGACACAAGCAGCAAATGGCGCCACGACAAATTTCGATGGAGGGACAATCTTGTCATTTACACAGCAAAAAAACCATATTTCACTCTCTCCTTTTCCTACTCATTTCCCCCTTTCATTGCATTCTCCCGTCAGCCGCTTCCGTTCCCTCCCAACCAACACCGTCGCTCTCGCTGACACATTTCGTTCGCCGCCGCCACCGATGTCGGAGCCCCCTCGCCCTCGTGCTCACAGGCTTCGTAAGAGGCCGGACGACATGTCGCATGCGAACTAGGAGCTAGTCAGAAGGAAGTTGACCACTTTTACTTGTAGGGTCTTCTGTGCAAAATTGGAGGACCGAGTGGTAATTTTTTTTATTGTTGTTCCTCTTTGTAATACCCACCGTTTAATGCAGCATCGAGGCCCCTCTGGGCCTCTACCTTGTTAAAAAAAGCCATTCCTTTTCTACTAGTACAAGGCGCTGTTACAGAAAAATGAAATAAAATAATACTGAGTCATGTGATCCTCTCTATTATATATAGTATAATATAAATATCTGCCAGTTTACCAAAAAAAAAAACACTGGCGGCCGCTACTCCATACTCACAAGCTAAATGAGATGTTTTTCTTTCTTTTGAGGCATATGAAAATGTGATGTTGAGATGCTCCGTTTTGCTTCCTTTTTTTTTCTCTCTTAATATCTATCCGAATCTATAGGGAAAACAAACACTACAGGTTTTCAGGTTCGACGAACACCTGGCCCATTCTTCGGCCCAACAGCTTTCGTTGTGGCGTCTAAGCTGTACCAACTTTGTTTCTAAGAAAGGAAATAGCCTAAAGGACGGGACAGGCGTTTTTGCTCCCGAAGTCACTTGCTCCTGTTCAATTAAAATTTTAAAATAAATAGTAAGATATTCAAAAAATTCTGATTTTTTGTCAATAAACATATACCAAATGTCAACATACATGCAAAATTTGGTAATGAAATGACATTTTTCGTGGCCCGTGCAAAAACTACAAAATCAGTACTGATTTTTTTCTTTTTGTGCACATGCCACTATAAATTTTAGTATCACCAAATTTGCACTTATATAGAAATTTTGTCTATATTTGTTGATAAAAATTCAGATTTAAAAAAAATTAATATTTGTTTTGATTTTTTTATTTAAGCAGGAGCATGTGAGCTCAGGAGCTATTGTGAATTTCCCCTAAAGGACCTAGAATGCATTAATATTTGTTCGAGTAAATAGCATAAGACCATCATTTTAGTTATTTCCAAGTTTTTTTAGAAAACACCAAGCGTCGATTCAGAGCGAATCGAGACTATTTTCTGATAGGTGGGACCCATTTGTCTCTCATCCGTCTTCTTCCTACTTCAAGCTCTCTCTTGCTGAACTTTATTTCTAGTAGATCTCTTCTGCCGATCTAGCGCCGGAGTAGTTGGCCTAGGGTCTAGTCGCCAGCCACCCCGCCTACCTCCTCTAGCCCTAGACGATAGACGCGTTTGTTGGCCGAGCGTAGAGTGGCGGCGATGTCTGTCGATGTTTGCGGTGTCGATGGGCATACTTGGCAACGTCTTGGTTACAATCTACACCCTGGAGATGGGTTTGCGGAAGATGATGGTGACGACTTCCGGAGCATGGGCACAAGGCGCTACCTCTGGGATTAGCCGGTGAGCCGACGATTGCTTTGCTGGGACACAAGGCCTCGTCTTTACTTCGTTGTACTAGTGGGTTGTGTTTTGTCACTTAGTTTGGCGGCTTCGTTTTGTATTATTGTTTCTAAGGCTTTTTGCTGGTCTTTGTTGAATAAATGAAATAAAGCAGCCGTATGCATCATTTCGATGTAGAGGCTAGGGCAATTCCCCATTTCGAAAAGGCTGCAAGTTCTGAGTAGTTGATGTTAAGAAGGAAATATCCTTCTGGTTTGCTATGCAAAAAGCAGTAGGAGTTTGCGCAACCGTTTACTGTCTGCTTCTAGTGGCTTTTGCTGTTCGTGGTAGGTTTCGTCATCAGAAAAGAGTGGCAAGTAGCGTTTGATTTAGTTCTGGTTTCAATATTTTGCCATGTAAATCAAAATCTGGATGGATGTTGTTCCGTTTTCGTAATGATAATGGAATCCAGTCCTTGAGGGGAGCCGTTTGAAAAAAACCATTCCAAGGTTAAAATGCAATATCATCTTCCTGAGACGATAGATGAGAATGGTTGCAAGATCATCATCGAGGACGGCTTCCTCTCCATCTATGATCAAGTCCTAGTTGGAGTTAAACTAGCACTGTTTAGGTACGTAGAGAAATGTTAGCAACATGTCTACGCACTAGTTATATCGGTTTGAGTTGAGTTAGGACATAAACCAATCAGTGTATGAGTTGAGTCGTGGCCTGCTTGGGTGCCTCCATATCTTCGCCCGTGCTTGGCGGGAAGGCACGACCATGCGCGGTGATGCTTTGACCACTGGCGGAGCCTCTTGGAGACCATACTGGGCCGTGGCCCAGTCTTTCTTCAATGCAAAACACTAATTTCTGGTGATATATTCTACCCATTTAGCATTTGTTGGCCCAACTTGCTTCATGTGGCCCAGCCTGCAAAAATTGTAAGCACTTTGGCCCATACTATATTTTGAGTCACGCTCCGCCACTGGCTTTGACGGTGACAGCCTCAGGCGAGTCAGCGCATGTGAGGTGCTCGACAGAATGTCCAGGAGGGAAAATCTGGGTGAAGGTGATGACATGTGGGCCCTACATATGAGTATTTGGTGCCGTGTCACACTGACAATGGGCTTGGCATGTCAGGAATAACGTTAGCATGCCTAATCGGACGAATCAGTGCTTGGTGCAACGCCGTGACTCAATCTCGATGGCTTTTTTACCAAGAGAAAATCAAATCTCGGTGTTTTTTTAGCAAAGGTTGCCCCAGTTGTGGTGTTTTTTACAATTAACTCCAATTTTCTAAAAGTTGAGTAAACAATATTTTTTTTCAAAGCTACTGCTTGCTAAATACAATTTGACCTAAACATGAGAGGTTCATACAAGTAAAATGCATGAGAATATCTTGAATATCTATTTTTGAATCGATTCAGCTATGATCGTCTCTTCCTAAATTGTACGGCGGAGTCCCTCTATAGACCAAGATAAAGAGAAAACATGGATGTAATGTATTTGGTTGTTGCTGAAGCGAACCTCAAATCCTCAATACCTCATGGATGTGCCATGTGATATTGTGCTAACCAGCTAAACTTTGACAAAGTAAACCCCCCCTAAGTACAGGGCCCGCTTGTGGTTGTAATCACCAAATTTAGTTAACAAGTAATTAAACATGGATTTTAGCTGCATTGACCTTAATTTATTTTATGGTAGTTGGTGGCGGCTGATGCCTATGGACCAAGTCTAAAGGTCAACTTGTGCCGCATTGTCCTGCCGACTGTTCAACTGGAATGCAGCCTGGCGGAGCACGCGAACGTGCTCGACACGACGCCACCGGCGGTGTAGCGGTCGCAGGCTCGCGGCGGGGAACGACCTACGGCGAGCGGCGGTGGGAACGGCGCGGTTCCGGCGATTGACGACACCTTTATCTAAACGGGCGCGCGCGTACGAAATGGCATGAAAATGGGCACGGTGTACTTACTCGCGCGGCCATTTCGGGCCGGGGAAGCCCAGTCCACTTACAGGCAAGAGCAGCGTGAGCGGCATGAGCACAACGGTGTCGGCAGTCCTCTCCGCCGGTGCTCCGATCGAGCTGTGGGACAACAGTAAATTACCAGAACAGGAATTGGGAAGCATCATTAGAGGAATGCCAGTAATTAAGCGACATAAGTTACCACCTATGTAACGAAGAGTAAAGTGATGCGATGAAAATAGACAAGGGCCCGTACCGAAGGTGAAGAAGGATCATCATCGGCGGTGTGGGTTGTGGCATCCGGTCGCTTTGCTCTCAGGTCTGGTGGGGAGGAGACGAAGCCCCTTGCAGCTCAGCTTGTCTGTATTTCGCTCTCCTTAGTTGATATCATAGACAGGTTAACAGATGATCGCTGACCATGCTTCCCTGCGCGGTAGTCGTCTACTTAATTTATTGATTTTTGAACAAGTGATCCCGAAGGTCCCAGTGTCTGTATTAAATTCTAGCAGTGGGTGTGGAGTGGAGGAACTGGCAACCTCTGCAGCTATTTGGACTCACTAATGCTCATACGGCAACGAGATGGAAGGGATCTTGACAAAGGAAAACAACAGGTTGATCTTCAGAAACCAGTTCGAGACAAAACTGTGGTGAAGGTGTGTCCACCGTGGCCCAAACCTGCTACAGGATTGCGGTCTTTCTCGATGGATCATTTCTTCAGGCTAATGGGAGTGCGGGCATTGTCGTAGTCTTACGTGATCACACAGGAGCTGTTATAAAGCATGCAAGGCGTATGAAGATTTTACTGGAGCATATGAATCTGAGCTGAATGCAGTACATGAGGGCTTGGTGATGGCTATCCGGTCATGCGAGGCACCACTTCTACTGCAAACTGATTGTGCTGCTGTTTTGAAGACTCTAAAAGAGGAATCGTTCACCCCACTCAAAACTTGTGATGGAGTTGAAACAAATGATTAATGGTCTGAGGGAGCTTGTTCTCATGAAATTAGAACGTCAAAAAAATAAAGTTGCAGATTTGTTAGCTACACGTGCGAGGGTGGGACATGTCAACCGGGTTTGGTTTGACTGTTTCCCTCGTTTTATCTCAGAGTATGTAGTTGCTCATTGTAACTTTACTCCTGAGTAAACAAAGCTCCCATCTTTTGAAAAAAAAGAAGTGGGCTTATAGTTTACAGCACGGTCCACAAAGGAAGGAAAATTAGAACAAAAACCTGCACTTTTACACAAAGGACCATGGAAAGACTTTTGGAAAAAGCAACCGGTTCCTTCTCCACCGCCACGAGATGAACTCCACGCCCGAACCAGCCTCGCCGTCTCTAGGGACGAACTACTTGGGGCGGCGCAACTGAGAGGTGTCCGGACAGGGTTGAAGACCCTCCTTGTCGGCCTTATGCCAGGGGGAAGAAAATCCAGTGTCACCTCGCTAAGGAGGGCCGCCTTTTGGCCATATGATGTAGAGGCGAGACGGCTACGGCCGTCGATAATCCAGTGCAGATGAACTCCAAGAAATTTTAGCAACCAGGGTGTGATATCATGGCCTAGGTATTAATAGGATTGATAGGATACTCATATCAACAAGTTGCAACTTCTTTTTCGGAAGCTCATTTGCAAAGAACTCGGAGATTAAGTGTGCTTTGCTCGGAGAAATTTGAGGATGGGGGTGACCGACAGGGAAGTTTGTCCCGGGTGCGCATGCATGAGGAAAAAGTGCACATAAAAGACTAGTGTTGGTCTGTGGGGCCAGTCTAGAGATCCTAGAGTGCTGCCAGGCGTAACAGGTGCCTGCGTGGGAGTGGCCGGAATGTTACACAGGGATTCCCACAACACAAATTAAAAGCAAGACTCAGAAACGTCTTCTCCAAGCCCACCATCCCCATGATGGCAGAACAGAGGAGAATAATCGGTCGAACCCTATAGTCTTGCTCGTAGAGCAAAGTTGCAGCCATGAATCCACCTCCGGCAGACCCTACTTTGGGTACCACCGACGCAACAGAGCAAATAGAGAGGGGTGTCATAGGACCAACAACAAGATTACTGAAAAGGAAGGGGGAGCAGATAGGGAGTGGTGGCACACAAGTTAAACCGTTACCATGGATCTAGCAGAGTACTAAAGGCATAAGAACATCCACCTGCGTTCTCACACCTCCTTACATCATCGTCATCGCCATGATCCAAAGGGAGAAAAGGAGAGAAGACACCATAGGAGACACCGGATCCCATCATCAATTTATTAGCGAAAGGAGAGCAAAGGGAGCTACAGAGAAGAGAACCTACAACTAAAAGCAACCAGACCCCTTCCCACTCAACGCCGGCCACTATGGCCGCCAGTGGCGGGGGGAGAGGCTGGTTAGGGGATTAACTGTGAGAAGGACCATGAAGAGCAAGTCACCACGGTCTATCCGAGGAAGAGGCTCTTTGCTTAATTAGTTTTAGAAGGAAGACGCCAAGTGAAATTAATAAAGGCCCATGGTTAATGGGTTTTAACACATGTTGTGGGTTCAAATTAATAAAGGCGCATGGTAATGGTTTTTAACACATACTATGGACTAGTTTAACTTACAAACCAGGCATAACAGCCAAACAGTTTAACACTACACAACATCGAAAGTAATCAGAGGTATATCTATAATTTTTTATGTTCCATGTTTAATTATATATCAGTGCCACGTGTTATTACAATGTTTTTATATCATTTGGCATAATTTATGGAACTAACCTATTAACAATATGCCTAGTGCCAGTTCCTGCTTTCTGCTGTCTTTTTGTTTCAGAAAAGTTGTTCTGAGAAGTTTCTTGGATTGCTCTCAAAATTTACGGGAATTATTTCCAATATGAAACGAAGACGGAGCCTGAAGGACAGCCGGAGGGAAGGCACAGGGGCTCCAGGAGCAACTTGGCCATGCGTGGGCCCCACCTAGGGCCCCTGTCCATCGCCTCGCGTCGCCCCTTCGCCTATAAATTCCCCTCTGACCTAAAAACAGAGGAGAACCGATCACAATTTCCAGAATACGTTCGAGGCCGCCGCCATATCAAGCCCTAGTTCGGGAGGGTTCAGAAGCTCTTCTTGGCACCCTGTCGGAGAGGGGACTCGACGCCGGAGGCATCTACATCACCATGCCTGCCTCCGGAGTGATGCGTGAGTAGTCCACCACGGGACTACGGGTCCATAGCAGTAGCTAGATGATTGTCTCTCCTTGTACACCATTGCTTAGATCTTGTGGCTGCCTATCATGATCAAGATCATCTATTTATAATTGCTACATGATTGTGTTTGCATGGATCCGATAAATTGTGGAAGTCATTACTTTTGTTCATTTATGTGTTTCATCTATGATCTTGCATGCTCTCCGATGCTAGTGGTTGCTTAGGGCGATGATGTCTACTACACACTTCTGTTCTTGTAGACTTGTTGGACCTCCAAGCGCAGAGGTTTGTAGGACAGCGGCAAATTTCCCCGACTGCTTTTGCCCCGACTCTTTATCTTCTGTCGGCATAAGTCTTGCCATCAGAATAACTGTCGGCAAAGGTACCCTACACTGACAGATGCTTCTGTCCGCAAGTTTCTACCATGGTGTAGTGTACCACCGCCACTGCCACCGGAGACCCAATCCCTTTTCTCACCTTGGTCGGAGCCCCGCTGCTCATCACGTAGGAGAACCAAGCTCCATCACTGCCAGTACGCCACCAGCCAGCTCCCATTGCCAGCTAGCAATGGGATGCCCCGTTGCCCGCATGATCCCCTTCCCTCGTCGCGCCCATCACCTGGGTCGGGCGAGGAGATCGTCCATGGCAGCCGATTTGGTTCCGACCGCCTCCGTCAGCGTGCGTGCGTCGAGGAGATCATCGCGGGCAACCTAATCGAGTCGTCGCCGCCTCCTCCCTACATCCTCTCAGTCAGAGAGGACTGCACCGAGCCTGGCCTCCTTCAATCCGAGGACCTGTACCGAGCTCGACCGTTGCGTAGACCGGATACAGAGCTACTACAGATCCAACGGTGAGCTCCCTGGCTCAATTCTCTGACCGTGGCTGAGATGGGGGAGTAGAGGGGATTCATTTTACCAGAGAAAAGATGGATGTGCCTCATATGGATCTGTCATGTGGTCCTTCCTTCTTCCTGTGGACCAACCGGTTGCTATGGATACCGGATGTACTCGGCTGATGGCGGTTGTTCGGGCTATCTTCAGCCAGAGTGCATGACGTCACACTAATAGGATACAAGATGCATAGAGGCTATTTGTATTTCTTATTCCGTTGCCTTATTCATGTTGCCACTTTGTGGGACCCATGATTTGTGAACTTCATACTTAAAAACTATGCAATAAAAAAGTCTGTGTGCATCATTTTGATGCAGAGGCTAGGGCTATGCTCCCATTTCGAAAAAATGGACCTATCATGTGGGTCTAGGTCAATAACCCGGGTTTGACCTGCCATGTCAGGGAAATTTCAAATCAAACAACTTTAAGGTTAAAAAGAAATAGACCGGGATTCGAAAGTTCGGTGTGCTGATTTCGGGGATTCAAAGTTCAGCATTGAAATGGACCAGGATTTAGCTAAGCTCTACGAGTTCAAGGTTTGATTTGGACTTTTCCTTGTTTTATTGTCGTGCCACGTCAACATTGGAATGGAGTCCACCCGTCGGAAAAACTCGCTTGGCCAAACTAGTCGATCAGGGCTAGCTTGTTCGGTTACATGGGATTTGATCATGGAAAAAGTCCAAATAAAACCTTGAACGCGAGGAGCAGCGGAGCTCTGGCCGAGGTGAAAAAAGGGATTGGGCTCCAGTGGCGGTGGTACCCTGCATGGATCCGCTATGCTTCAGGGAAGACTACGTCGCGATTTCGGGGAAAAAAGAAAAACGATGAAAAAGAATTTACATCCTTTTGGTGCCATACTCCTTCTTCTCTATTTTTTGTTTTTTAAAGGCAACCTTTTTACGCACAATCTAGAAGGTTGTTAAATTTTGTTTGAATCAACAGAATTTACTACAACCTACTAAGATCACTCCCAAGCAAGATCAACTAAGAGTCTAAGAGGACACCCTCTTGCGGTGGACGCATAGAATCAAGAAGTGCGCACACAACACCATATGACACATGCTGAATCCTGGCATCGTGGAATAACATACGTCGCAAACTTTAAACGGATAGAGATTAAGTACGATACATACTCCCTCCGTCCTCAAAATAAGTGTACTTCTAGCTCTTGTCTGAACTCAAACTCTTTTAACATTGACCAATTTTATAGAAAAATGTAACAACATTTATGATACTAAATTAGTATCAATAGATCGGCTTTGAAATGTAGTTTCGTAATATAACGATTTCATATCACATATGTTGGTATTAATTTTTATAAATTTGGTCAAAGTTAATTTTTTTTTACTTAAGACAAAGCCTAGGAGTATACTTATTTGAGGACAGAGGAAGTATGTGCGTATGGAATACAGAAAGAGAATACTGACCGTTACGATCTAAGGCTGGTCGGCGTTGGCTGTTGGAGTCGACAATTTTTTAGATGAAAAGTTGGAGTCGGCTATCAGTTCAACCTTTCCGTCGGCCACCGATCCTCGTCCTCCTCCTTCACAGACACAACTAACTCCGCCGCCATCCATCCTAAGAGCTTTATTAGATCCTCTTCATGTGCTGTCGTGCGACTCGTAGCCTCGCATGTACAGTACTACGTATTTCCTTCGCCGGCTGGTATCCATATATGCTCCGTCCGGGCCATCCGGGGGACGTGGCCTCCTCCGAAGCGGTGTACATCTTGCAGCTGTCTTCATCACGTATGATCCAATTTATCAAACAATAGCGAAATGAAGGACTTTTCAGGTCATCTGTCACATCCAGAAAAAATCAATTATACTAATTAATTCAATCCACAATATCCAGAGGTGGAAATTATAATTAAGCAATAAATTATAATGATGAGATTTTAACCCTACCGAATAAATTTACTTATTGATAAGTACTCCAAGGAACATGTACACGCGTCTTACTGAAAGGTGGGGTCCTCATGTGCTATTTGTGGATGTAAGTATAAGCTGTTTGATGGTAGTAACAATATTAACTATTACATCAAGAAAGTCAGTTTACTTTACTTCTAGACCTTTGTGGCGATTGACTGGCGTTAATTCCAGCTTACTACTACCTTTTAAGGGAACTTCAGGGAACAAACTCCAACATCGCTGACGCTGACAGAGATTTATAAATTTCATGGAATTTACTAAATTTTTGAAAAAAAAAGAAAATGGCCCGTTAAAAGTCAAGCATCAAAATATTTTAGCAGAATTAATAAAGGTTCAAAATAAATTTGGAACATAAATTATTAGTATGGAGACACGGTACACTAGAGCTAAGTTTGTGCTAGAAATTTGATTAAGAAGTGTACTACATCCGTTTTAAAATGTTTTAGTCTTTTGAGCTTTTTTTTAGATTCGAATATATCTAGACGTATTTAAGTGTTTTGCTATAGTCATTTCGGTCTGTATATAGTAATCACAATACCTAAAATATTTTATATTTAGGAACGAAGCGAGTATATGCTTAGGACTTTTCTCAAGTTTGAAACGGTAATTTTGACCAAGGATATCTTTTTTGTGCACCCAACGAAATTGTATATTTGATGAAAAAAATCAACGTGGAAAAAGTGGCAACTAGTATTCTTGACCGTCTCTAATAGTATACATTTAGGAGGCGGTTGGGAAAGGGTGACCATCTCCAATAAGTTTGTATTAGAGACGGTTGCTATTTGTAGCCGTCGGAGGTTTTTCCCTCATCACAGCCGGTTTCCTGGAACCGGCTCTGATGGAGCCACACATTAGCGACCCCGAGTGGGACATGGTTGGCATAACTGGCTGAGGTGAGGCTCTGGGGCCGTCTGTGATGTGAGGTTCTATACTAGTGACTACGGCCACATAATTAATACACCAAATTAAGTATTATTTTAGTTTATTATCTATCAAATTATGTGTGTGCACAACTGCACATTATGCCTGACCTGTCTCGGTGCAACTAATGCTAAACTTACAGACGAGATTGCTACGGACTACAACTTACGGGCGTACGTGTCTATGTCTGATTCATTTCTCCATCCACCCCAGGCTCCACTGGCGGCCCACCCTCTGACTTCCCCATCTAATCCCGTAAAATTAATCCGTAACCCCCTTCCGTAAGTGTAGCATCACTGGTGCTAGTTGGGGTTGGCCCGCTATTAATCTGACGGAGCAGATGTCAGTTTGCTGAACTGCGGCGAGCCCATGCGGAGACAAGCTTGGTTTAGTGAAGCCCCTTTGCCCCGGTAGGCTATGCATGTAGCATATTTTACCCTTAATACTGTATATAACACGTTAGTCTCCTCTCTCAAAAAAAAAAAAGAGAGAGAGAGACCACGAGAGACAACGAACCAGTTCAAGGCGCCAAGTCTTCCGCGCCACTGCCGTAGGGCGTAGGCAAGCTCGATCCGTCTCCTCGCAGCACACGCAATCCACCCTACCGCGCCGCGCATCGACGGAGCCCCCGGCCGGAACTAGCTCCTATGCAGCCGTTGGCGTCGTACTTGCCGGCGTGCCGCTGCTGACGTCTCCGCCGCCCGCACCATGCCGTCGACTGGACCTATTTGTCCGACGGACATCGGAAAAGAAAAAAACATGTCAGCAACGTATGATCGTTTGGCTCGCCAGCCGTCTATCGTTTTGCAGCTCGCAACATGTCAGCAACGAGGCTCGGCCGCAGAAAATGATGAGCTTTTTAGCTGGCTCGGTACGATCGAGCTCCGCTCAGCTTGAGGACAGTGAACTTACAAGCGCGGCCATATTTAGCTGGAAGTGAGCACCGAGGCTACGGCAGCAGTGTCGTCTTGGCGACGTCGGTCTTGGTGGCACAACGCCGTCTTCGGCGGCGGCTCCATGTGATGCACCTCACCGGACGGCACGCGCGCGGGATCAGCATCGAATCGGAGTGGTGCGGCCGTTGTGGGCACTTCGATCTCCCGTGTTTGGGCGCAGCAAGTTGTTTGTTCCCAAGGTAAGCTCCTATAAGCAGTGGAGGTTGCAGGCCGAACGCGAGCCACAGGAGAGACGATGGCGACGCACAAATAATTGACCCATGGTATCAAAGCGACTATTCAAGTGGCCGGGGTCAATAGCTTCTATGCGACGTCTTTCCACGGTATTGGAAGGAAAGCAACATCGTTGACAAGAATAGCTCTCTCGCGACGTTTCAGACCGCCCAAATAGCCAAGGGGTAATAGAAATGGTTAACAAAATTCCGTACACAATAGTAACAATGATAATAGGGGTGCTTCTTAAAATTGTTCAACATATCAATAGGACCCATGGATATTTCAAGTATATCTTGGACGTATGTTAGCTCAAGAAGTAATCCCGCCCCATCCTTATGTTCTTCAATCTTATTTTCGTCAGTATCCTTATGTTCTTCCCTCTTAAGTGCATTCTCAAGTTTAAGACATGCAACTCTCAAACTATCATCATCAATGGGACCGCAGTCTATCTGAAGTAAACAAGAAACCAAAAGTTTTTTCGTACCCCTGATATTGTTTGAATCTCCTGTTAATTGAAGCTATAGCTTGATCAATAATAGGTATAAAATAATTGACTCTGAATGACTCCTTTGTACATTGTAAATCAATAGATGTGTCATATGCACTCTCATCATGTTGTCTTTTTTATTCTGATTTTACACTGAAACACTAGAGGAATATCCAGCTCCATTGCAATTTCTTTTGCAGACTTCAATGCTTTTGAAACCAGTTTCTCTATACTTAGTGAAAAAGGAAATCAACCCCCTGTACCACTTAAATGCAATATCAATAAGCATATCCTTTGACTGAAGTTGCTTGCTGACAATATTTCATACCAGATGATTAATGATGCTACAAATTCAAATTCACCAAGTTCATGTTTTGACAACGATTGTGCTTGACTAGTTGTCAATGGATCCTTACCAGTTTCAGCAACTTGTAACAGAGCCTCCCTTATTTTTTAGATCTGGAAACCTTATAGCTTTAACACTGTCAACGCGATTCTCCCAATGAGTAGCTGACACAGAGAGCAGCGAGTGGACACGGCGCAGTGAGTGGCAGCTATATATTTGAAATAAAGTTATTATTAAAACTGTATATTTGAACATTTCACTAAAATAAATTCTCTCCATATGTAAGTAAAGGAGAAAATATGACAAACTTGTATTCATTATACAAAATAATTTTTGCTACTAGGTCCACCATAACACACTATGTTTATGTAATTTTAGTATCCGTAAATATCTTAGTAGAGAGCTCTCTAGAATATATCACTAGTAGAAAAAGGGGCATTGGTCCCGGTTCCAAAGGGCCTTTGGTCCCGGTTTTCTAACCGGGACTAAAGGGTCGGGACAAAAGGGGGGGGGGGGGGGGCCTTTCGTCCCGGTACCTTAAGAACCGGGACCAATGCCCCTCCACGTGGGCGGGGCGGGGCGGCTCCGGGCGGGAACCCTTTGGTCCCGGTTGGTATTACCAACCGGGACCGAGAGTTTTTTTTTAACCGAATGCTTTTTTGTTTGTTTTAACCGAATGTTTTTTTTGTTTTAACCAAATGCTTTCTTTTTGGGGGGGGGGGGGGGGGGGGGTTTAAATCAATAGGTGCCGTCTCGCCGTGCCGTGCCGTGTTGTGCCGTGTCGTCGTGTCCGATGCCGTGTCGTGTCGTGTCGTGCCGTGTCAGTGGTACTACCATGCATTAATATTTGATTCATATATACATACATAACGTTTCTCACACGTCGAGATCATGTTTCATATATACATACATAACGTCACACGCCGACATAATGTTTCTCACACGTCGAGATGATGTCAATTACATGTCCTCGGGCAAAACAAAATTTGCCGAGTGAAAAAATTCTCCATCTCTCTTCAGGACCGCGGAGTTAAAAAATCCCGCAATTTCCTCTTGAAGTGCTTTTAGGCGCTTCGATGGTATGAGCTGGTCCCGCATTCTCTCCATCTAGATCAATATGAATATGTGAGTTGTTTATAACTATATATATATATATATATGAAATCATAATAAAATAATTTATGGATGGAAGTCAACACAATATGCATGGTAATAAAAAGTGAGAAGAGTGTATACATACATCACGCGTTCTTTGTTCTCTATTCCGCTCTAAGACAAAAGAGCGTATGTACTCGCAAACATAGAATCCACATAAATTTGTCCCAGTATCCTGCCTCAGACACCACTTTACAAAAAAATAGAATTTAATCAAATAATAGTGAAGCTTCATAATGGTATTGAAACTAGAATTAAAGAGTTGCTTTATAATGGAGCAATATATATAGTACTACTTACGTTGGTGGTATAAAAATACAGCTCCGGTTTCCACTCCCCTGGAACGATCTTTATGAACCGTTTCCAAACACTGCCCGCCAATAGAAAAATGATTAAAGAAGTTATTGATTAGTTGATATCTGAAAATGAATGACAGAGGTCGATATAGAGCGATAATGATTGAAATTACATCTGGAGCATATCTTGAATGCGTTGGTACTTTTCCATTGGTTTCCTTAGCGAGTCCATGACTTGAACGACTCCTTGGTCAACTCTAATGATTAGCAGAATCCAGTGGAAACTACGCACGTTTATATGTCAATGACTCATCGGTTACACTAAAGATATGCAAAGCAAAATAGAATGGGTAGAAGGTAACACTCACTTGTTGACGTAAGGAAAAAGTATTTCTCCGCAAGTATTTTGCTTCACTAACCAATTGACCAAGCTATCCTCGGTGGTCTTCCAATTGTATTGTACGGTCACTTCATGAATATAATTTGGGTCAATGAACCCAGTGTCATAGATGCCCTTTTTTCTGCATTCGACAATCATCATTCTACAATACAAAAGAATATAGTGAGATAATTAAAGGCAATGAACGTGCAGAGCTGAAGACTTAATTAAATTGCAGAAATAAATCACTTACAAACAATAGGAACTGACAATGACTTTGTCGAGGGCATCTTGATTGAATAACTGAAATACTTCCGAAAACGGAATATATAACAAGTCATCCGTGAAGTAATGCTTTTTCTTATAACTCACCCAGAAAGCTTCATGCCCGGCCGCTGCAGCTTTCTCGTACCAGTGATGCAATCGACGCAATTGGTATGATAGAGAACTGATCTCCTCAGGTCTGACCAGGGACTTCCCGGGTTTATATGTCCATGCATACTGATACTGTTGCTGTGGTTGTACGAGCTGGGCAACTATTTTAGTTGAGATCACCTTCAGCGGGGATATCGACTTTTTTGCCTGTTCTCCGAGCTGGGCCACTTGTTTCCCGCGTTTTGCAGCATAGAACTGCTCCTTCTTTAGTCGATCTGCCGCCTCCTTGTCCTCCTTCATCTTCTGCTTCTTTAGGAGATAGGCAGCCATCTTTTCCTCGGCCTCTTGACTAATTGTCTTCAGCATGACACGATCATAGTCATCTGCCAATGGAGGTGACTTTGGCCGGGGATTGCTGAAATTTTTCAGAAATGTCTTAACTTTTTCTGGATCCAGTTTCTCTCTAGGCGGGGGCCGTTTCGGAGCTAACTGTTCTGTAATATGGGCACGCACCGACTCCTCGAGCTCCTCTGGAGTCAAGTCGTAAGGTCTCTTTGGAACAGGCTTTAGCAACTCGCGTTCCGCTCGAGATAACTTATCTGCACGCGTCGACGTGAAGGATAGTTTCCGCTTTGACGAGAAGGTTTTTTCCCGGGGCGGAATTGAAGGACGGGACGTCGCGCGCGATGGACTCGCGACGGATGGGGCATCGAGGGATGGATCTTCATGTGAGGAGGATATATCTTGGGGGGATGAATCTTTAGGTGGGGGAGATGGATCTTTAGGCGGGGGAGATGGATCCTTAGGTGGGGGGGATGGATCTTGCGGTGGGAGGGATGGATCTTTAGGTGGGGGGGGGGGGGGATGGATCCTTAGGTGGGGGGGATGGATCCTTAGGTGGGGGGGATGGATCCTTAGGTGGGGGGGATGGATCTTGCGGTGGGAGGGATGGATCTTGACGTGGGGGGGATGGATCATGAGGTGGGGGGGATGGATCATTAGGTGGGGGGGATGGATCTTGAGGTGGGGGTCTGCTGGATCGAGGAGTGAAGTTCGGAAACACGATGTTTTCCTTGTTCCAGAGAGCGATACCCTTCTCGACTTCTCCCAGTGTCTTCTCGCCGTCACCTCCGGGAATGTCAAGTTCCAGATTAGCATATAACGGCACAACTTGATCCACCCCGACACGAGCATAGCCCTGTGGAATCCCTTCGAGATGGTAGCTTGCTCCAGCTGGATTAGGTAAAGCATAGCCGACCGCCACCTTGAAAGACATGTTCTTCATTGACATGTGTAGCTCACAGTCTGTCTTCTCCGTGATATCATCCACGGGGTAGTGAGCCGCCGGTTGAAATTGAGAATTTTCCAAATGAGTGGAACCCACGCTGCTTTTCCGCTGATCAGATGGGGCGGCTTGTACATGCAGCTGAGATTCATTTTGCTTACTAATTGAGTCGAGTCGCTGCTGCTGCTCCTGCACCTTGCGTTCCAGTGCTGATAACCGGTCAGACTCCTGCTTCTTTCTTCTCTGACGGCTTCTATAAGTATCAGCGTCTTCCGGAAAACCTTGCTTCAAGGTGACACCGGCTCCATAGCCTCGTAATCGTCCAACGTGTTCAGGATTCCCGAGTGCTAGTGTCAGCTCGTCATTCTCTCTGTCAGGGACGTACTCTCCCCTGCGAACTTTATCTATTGCGTCCTCAAGTTGTTTGGTTATATACTCAATTTTTGCCTTCCATTTTCCCTGAGCAATAATCTTTCCTGTCTGTGGGTCCAACCCTGCCCCATGCGCGAACAACCAAAACTTGGACCTCGGGGGCCAATCCGCTGTCTGTGGAATGATCCCGTTATCAAGCAGTCGTGCTTCAAAGGCTTCCCACTTAGGCACGGCAGCCCTGTAGCCACCTGCCCCCAAATGGTGGTGATATTCCTTCTTCGCAGCATTTAACTTATTTTGAACCGATCGGGCCAGAGCGCCCTCCGATTTTCATTGCTCCACAAATGTGGGCCACTGCTGTTTAATCTTCACTAGTGCTCCAGTGAAATCTGGATCCGTCTCCCCGGCCTTTATATAAGCTTTCCATAAGTTTTTCTTCCACGTCCGGAATTGTTCGGCCATCTTACTAAGCGACCACTCCTTCACTTTGTCCATCAGGGGAACCGGCAGATCTGGCGGTAGGCTGACCTTTGTTAAGAGCGTGTTCCAACACGATGTTTTTAGCCTCTCCTCGACATAAGTAGCTGGGTTGTTTACATCCTTCGGCTTAATCCACTCTTCAAGGTTGATCGGGACAATGTCCCTTACAATAACCCCGCATTGATTAATGTATTTGCGGCGGTTGTCCATGGGTTCCAAAGGTTCCCCACTAGCACTAACTGTGTTGATCACTATCCTACGACCCTCCTTCAACGGCTTCGTCGGGCCTCGTTTCGGCAATGCAGTAGATGTGGATGATCCGGAGGGCTAAAAGAAAAAAATGGTTCGTTAATAACAACAATATACAACTCAAATAATACATCTAGTGTGATCGATGTACATAGGCTTATTATACCTCGCCAGAGTTGTAATGGGCACTTCTTCCCCCTCTCTATCATTTTCTTCTTCCTGAACCCCCTCACCGGAATCGTTCAGAAATTGGGAGCCGTCATCTTCGCCGGTGAAGGCATCTTCTTCACCGACAGGCGCGGCCGCACGTCCTGCTATAAAATCCATGATTCGCAGTTCGGCCTCCTCATCTCTGTCGATGTCCATCTTCTGCACAAACCTTTCCAAGTCTGTCGCTTGCTAACCTGGAAAATAAAAACCTCTTTATTCATTGGTCATCAAAGTTATCCGGGGTTAGAGTTTTTTTTTCATGCGAGCTAGTTCACGAGTTTAGCATATGATATTAGTCATAAAAATATAAAGCAGCTGCACCATTGGAATTACCATTGTCCTTCATGATTGAGAAATTAGTCATTTAGCATATGTTTTGACAGGAACTTTATCAACGAACAAGTAGGAATCGTCAGTTGCAAACACTCAAAGTTAATACACTTGAGAAATTCATCATATATGTTTGAAAGTCATCTATAGGTGAAGTACTCACCACTTACACATTTAAAATTTATTCAAAAATATACAACTCTGAGGGACTCCTGTAAATACCACTCGAGAGTTATAATGAATAAAATGATATTCATGAAAATACACGATATGTAAAATTAAATGACACTCAAATCCATGGCTCAATTACATCTAAAATTTGCAAAACAAGAAAGACTACAATTGATTTACAAAATGAATTCATAGCAACTTAGATCAATGATTCATACAGAGCAGAGTGGCCGGGGCAGCTCGATCGAGGCGCAGGGGAGGGGAGGGCGATGGCGTCAGTCGGAGAGTCCGCGCGGGCGCCTCCTAAATTCATTGCAATTTTAATCTACACATCTAAAATTCATAGCAATTGTAATCTACACATCTAAAATTCATAGCAATTGTAATCTACACATCTAAAATTCATAGCAATTTTAATCTACACATCTAAAATTCATAGCAATTGTAATCTACACATCTAAAATTTATAGCAATTTTCACCTTGCCAAAATTTTCATTGCCCCGGACATCGCCCCAAAATTTGCACCTAGCCTAAATTTTTCATCCTGGACATCGCCCCTAAATTTGCTAAAAACATGTACACTATTTCATAACACACTAGTACTGATTTTCATAACACACTAACTACCTAAATTTGCTAACACTTTAGCTAAATTTGCTAACACAATATCTCCTAATAAATTTAAACTATGAAAAGATCAAAATGGTATTGAAAATTGCATCTACAAAATTAAACTATGCAAAATTTCTAACCTAAATTTGCTATGCAAAATTAAACGGCGGCGTCGGGGGCAGCACCTCGAGGCAGGGGAGGGGCACGGCGAGGCAAGGGAGGAGGCCAGGCGGCGACGCGGCCGATGCAGGGGAGGGGCACGGCGACGCAGGAGAGGAGGCGGCGGGGAGCAGCCCACGGCCGATGCCGAGGAGGAGGCCGGGCGTCGGCGACGCGGCCAATCCGCAGAGGATGACCGCCGATTTGAGGACGGGGCAGCGGGGCGTCTTCTCCTTCGCAGCACCACGGCACGGCGGACCACGACGGCACGGCGACGGGCGGCGGCGACGGCACGAGGGCGACGGGCACCAGGGCGACGGCGACGGGCGGCGACGACGGCACGATATCGAGAGCGGGCAGGCGGCGGCGTTTGGGGAAGTGTGGAGGGGCGGCGCGGCGGCCTGAGGAGGCGATGGCGGCGGGGCAGCAGCACCACGCGGCGGGGCAGCGGCGTCGGGGAGAAGGAGAGGCGTCGGGGACTTGTGAAAAAATTTGGGTGGAACCACCCAAATACGCGCGGAAAGGACCTTTGGTCCCGGTTCCAGTCACGAACCGGGACCAAAGACCCTTTGGTCGCGGTTGGTAACACCAACCGGGACCAAAGGTCCCCCCGGGCCGCGAAAATATGCGCGCGAAGCCGAGCGGGCCTTTGGTCCCGGTTGGTGTACCAACCGCGACCAAAGGCTTTTTTTCCTTTTTCTGTTTTCTAGGTTCTTTTTCTGTTTTCTTTTTTGTTTCCTTTTCTGTTTTCTTTTATAGTTTCTTTTCTGTTTTTTTTTGTTTCTTTTTTTGTTTTCTTTTATAGTTTCTTTTTTGTTTCTTTTTCTGTTTTCTTTTATAGTTTCTTCTTATTATTTAAAAAGTCATATAATTTTCTAGTTTCTTTTAAAATGTTCCAATATTTGAAAATCACTATCTTTTTATTATTTATTTTTCTAGTTTCTTTTTATTATTTGAAAATCAATTTTTTTTCTAGTTTCTTTTAAAATGTTCCAGTATTTGAAAATCATTATCTTTTTATTATTTATTTTTCTAGTTTCTTTTTATTATTTGAAAATCATATTTAATTATAACACATCACCGAATACAAGTCATACAAGGTTTAATACCGAATATTGTTGTTTATCAGAAATGTATATAATTGTTGATAAAAATGCAATTCAAATATCAAATTGTTGATAAAAATGTAATCTACCTTTAGTCCCGGTTCGTGTTACCAACCGGGACTAAAGAAGCACACGGATCGTGTGTTTCTTTCAAGCGCTTGTGAGCCATTGGATCAGGGGTATGTTTCTTTAGAGCTCTTGTGAGCCGTTGGATCAGAAGCACACGCCTATAAATAGCGACGTCCCTGCAGCGAAACGGCACACAACGAGTGGTGGTGGTGGTGGAAGTGGTAGCCATGCCCCTCGGTCGGATCCAAGCAGCTCCAAGGCTCTCTGATGATCTACAACATTCCCAACACTTTTTGGGACGGTCGTTAGATCATCAGAGAAGTCTTGGGGCTGTTTGGATCGAAGGTCGATTTGCTGCTCACGACGACGCGAGACGGATGCGCAAGCTTCCGGATGGGCAAAATCAGTGTTGGATCAGCCACATGACCCTATATGCAAATCATTCGGATTCCCGTCATACAGCCCAACGGTGCATTTGATATGCAGGCACTCACGAGCCACCGTTGGGCTGTATGACGGGAATCCATGTGCTTCTGATCCAACGGCTCACATATCAACGCTCCTTTAGTCCCGGTTCAATCTACCAACCGGGACTAAAGACGAAGAGTTGCCCTGATCTTTTAGCTATAAATACCAAACATGATCGAGGAGGAGATGAAGAACAAGAGTACGGCAACAGCGGAGAAGAAGCTAGTCAAACTAGTCCGGAAGGCAAAGACCGAATACAAATCATTCGGATTCGCCTGCGTACGTCCAACAGTGCATTTTATATGCAGGCACTCACGAGCCACTGTTGGGCTGTATGCAGGTGAAACCGTATGTTTTGTTCTATATCTAGGAATCCGTCAGTTCATCGACCGAATACAAGTCATACAAGTCATTTGATATGCAGGTAATAACAAGTCAGGTGAAACTGTGTGCATTTGATAAAAGGTTTAATACATTATTACACATCACCACCAACATCCCTATCTAGTGTGTGTCCCTTTCTTCTTCGTGTGTGTCCCTTTCTTCTGATTGCGCCGCAACCATGGACAATCTTCATCATTCAACGCGATGGTTGGGTCAGTTTTAACCGTGAAGGGGGGAATTTCATGAAAATTATTGTAATCTTCCGACATGTCCGTCTTGTCCTCCACTCCTACAATGTTTCTTTTTCCTGAAAGAACTATGTGTTGCTTTGGCTCATCGTATGATGTATTCGCTTGCTTATCTTTTCTTTTTTTCGGTCTGGAAGACATGTCCTTCACATAGAAAACCTGAGCCACGTCATTGGCTAGGACGAATGGTTCGGTGTCGTACCCAAGATTTTTACATCCACCGTAGTCATTCCGTACTTCGGGTCTACATTTACCCCGCCTTCCAGGTTGAACCATTTGCACCTGAACAAAGGTACCTTGAAAGAAGGTCCATAGTCAAGTTCCCATATCTGCTCTATGTAACCATAATATGTGTCCTTTTTCCCATTGTTGTTTGTTGCATCAAAGCGGACACCACTGTTTTGGTTGGTGCTCTTTTTATCTTGGTCGGCCGTGTAAAATGTATTCCCATTTATCTCGTACCCTTGAAAAGTCAATATAGTCGACGATGGTGCTATGGCCAACAAGTATAATTGTTCTTCAACAGTGTTGTCATTAATGAGACGTGTTTGCAACCATCCGCTGAAAGTCTTCATGTGTTCTCTTTCAATCGATTCTCCAGGCTGCTCCGGGCATTTAGAGCGTAAAATATTCATGTGTTCCTGGATATACGGAGCCACCAAGATGGAATTATGTAGAACTGTGTAGTGTGCTTGATTGAAAGAATCCCAGTCCTTACACATTATTGCTTTCTTTCCTAGCGTGCCTATTCCACGCAGTCTCCCCTCATGGCGCGATTGAGGAACACCGATCGGCTTAAGGTCAGGAATAAAGTCAACACAAAACTCAATTACCTCCTCTGTTCCATAGCCCTTGGAGATGCTTCCTTCGGGCCTAGCACGGTTATGAACGTATTTCTTTAAGACTCCCATGAACCTCTCAAAGGGGAACATGTTGTGTAGAAATACAGGACCGAGAACATTAATCTCTTCGACTAGGTGAACTATGAGGTGCGTCATAATATTGAAGAAGGATGGTGGGAACACCAACTCGAAGCTGACAAGACATTGGACCACCTCCCTCTGTAAACCTGGTAGAGTTAATGGATTGATCACCTTCTGAGAAATTGCATTGAGAAATGCACATAGCTTCACAATGGGTACTCGAACATTTTCCGGTAGAAGCCCCCTCAATGCAATCGGAAGTAATTGTGTCATAATCACATGGCAGTCATGAGACTTTAGGTTCTGGAACTTTTTCTCTGCCATGTTTATTATTCCCTTTATATTCGACGAGAAACCAGACGGGACCTTGATACTGCTCAGGACTTCAAAAAAGATCTCCTTCTCTTCTTTGGTAAGAGCGTAGCTGGCAAGACCTTGATACTTATCTGGATTCAGGTGGTCGTCTCGTTCGTGCATACGTTGGTGGTCCTGTCGTGATTCCGGTGTATCTTTTGTTTTCCCATACACGCCCAAGAAGCTTAGTAGGTTCACGCACAGATTTTTCGTCACGTGCATCACGTCGATTGCAGAGCGAACCTCCAGTATTTTCCAATAGGGTAGCTCCCAAAATATAGAGCACTTCTTCCACATGGGTACGTGTCCATCAGCGTCATTCGGAACAGATAGACTGCCAGGACCCTTTCCAAAGATTACTTTTAAGTCCTTGACCATGTCATATATAACATCACCATTAGGTAATTTAGGATTCGTCTGATGATTTGGCTCACCTTTGAAATGCTTGCCTTTCTTTCTTACGGCATGCCCTTTTGTAAGAAATCGCCGATGCCCCAGGTACACATTCTTGTTTCCCATATGTATACTTTCAGTCTCACCTAAACAGTGCGTGCATACATTGTATCCCTTGTTTGACTGTCCTGAAATGTTACTAAGTGCAGGCCAATCATTGATGGTTACAAACAGCAACGCTCGTAGGTCAAATTCCTTTTGTTCGTGCTCATCCCACGTAGGTACACCTTCGTCACGCCACAACTGTAAAAGTTCTTCAACCAATGGCCTCAGATACACATCAATGTCGTTGCCCGGTTGCTTCGGGCCTTGGATGAGCACTGGCATCATAATGAACTTCCGCTTTATGCACAACCAAGGAGGAAGGTTATAAATACACAGAGTCACAGGCCAGGTGCTATGACTAGAGCTCTGCTCCCCGAAAGGATTAAAGCCATCTGTACTTAGCCCAAATCTTAAGTTCCTTGCGTCAGCTGCAAATTCCGGGAACTCCCTGTCGATTTTTCTCCACTGCGACCCATCGGCGGGGTGTCTTAACATCAGGTCTTTCAAACGGTCTTCTTTGTGCCATCGTAACAACTTTGCATGCTCTTTGTTTTGGAACAAACGTTTCAATCGTGGTATTATAGGAGCATACCACATCACCTTGGCAGGAACCCTCTTCCTAGGGCACGGCTCACCCTCAACATTACCAGGGTCATCTCGCCTTATTTTATACCGCAATGCACCGCATACCGGGCATGCATTCAAATTCTCGTACTCCTCACCACGGTAGAGGATGCAGTCATTGATGCACGCATGTATCTTCTGCACCTCTAATCCTAGTGGGCAGACAACCTTCTTTGCTTCGTACGTACTGGGGGGCAATACGTTATCTTTTGGAAGCATCTTCTTTATTATTTTCAGCAATTTTTCAAATCCCTTGTCAGAAGTACCTTCCTCTGCCTTCCATTGCAGCAATTCCAGCGTGGTACCAAGCTTTTTCTGGCCATCTTCGCAAGTTGGGTACAACAATTTCTTGTGATCCTCTAACATGCTCTCCAACTTCAACCTCTCGTTTTCAGTTCCGCTGTTTATCTGTGCATCAAGAATGGCCCGACCAAAATCATCATCGTGCTCATCAACAATGGGCTCTTCTTCAGCTTCGTCTTCCCCCATTGCTGTATCACCGTCTTCGGTGAACGTAGGATAGTTGTCATTATCCTCTTCTTCTTCATTTTCTTCCATTATAACCCCTCTTTCTCCGTGCTTGGTCCAACAATTATAACCGGACATGAAACCATGCTGCAACAGGTGGACGTGAATGGTTTTTGAGGTAGAGTAATCCTGCGTATTCTTGCAGACGCTACATGGACAAGAAATAAAACCATTCGACGGCTTGTTTTTCTCAGCCACACGGAGAAAATAATGCATGCCATTAATATAGTCGGGAAATCGTCGGTCACTATACATCCATTGCCGGCTCATCTGCATTATATAAATATATCAAAAACTATTGCACTACATCAAGAGTATATAATAGTGACCAAATTAGTTAATACAAGTTCATCACATTAAAACCAAAGTAAAGTAATTGTAATGCATAGTCCTCATAAAACATACATTAATTGAAACTAACATACAACTATCTAAATAATTTAAATCCAACACCAAATGCGATCAAAATCGCAACTAAGGTAACTACTGAACCAACAACATAATGGTACCAAGCCTCCTGACTAATGGAATATTTTCTAATCTTTTTAATCTTCAAGCGCATTGCATCCATCTTGATCTCATGGGCATGTGCGACGTCGGCAAGCTTGAACTCGTGTTCATCGATGATGTCGGCAAGCTTCAACTCCAATTTCATCTTCTCTTCTAGGCATTGCAGACGAAGATCTTCACTTCTTTCTAATTTTGCTTTCAAATCATTGTTTTCTTTTACAAAAAACTCGACAATAGGGTCGGTTGGAATTTCCGGTTCAACTACCTCCTAGATAAAAGTTTCTATGTCAAGTTGGTAGGTATAGTTGTTTTAAACACGAAATGAAACAAATAGTTATGAAAATATACCACATCCGAATCATAGACCGGACAAGGGCCGACGGGGGCGGATATCAAAACCATGACACCACTACTAGGAAAAAGGTTACCCGTGGCGCACCAGTTTTGGTTACCCGTGGCGCAGGGGCCTGCGCCACGGATTGCCACGCCACGGGTAAGAAAATAGCCGTGGCGCAGGTGTCCATGTGCGCCATGGGTATATACATAGCCGTGGCGCACCAAAATTAGGTGCGCCACGGGTATGTTTATATACCCGTGGCGCACCTCGTTTTGATGCGCCACGGCTATCGGCACATACCCGTGGCGCATCTCGTTTTGGTGCGCCACGGCTATGAATTTCTGAATCTAAAAAAAAAGAGCCGCCGGCCACCGCCCACGTCGGCGTGTCCGACAGCTCACCGGCCGTCGTGTTGGTGGTCGCCGTGGAGGAGGTCGCCGTGGTGGAGGAGGTCGCCGTGGTGGAGGAGGTCGCCGTGGTGGAGGAGGTCGCCGTGGTGGAGGAGGTCGCCGTGGTGGAGGAGGTCACCGTCGTGGAGGACGTCGCCGTTGTGGAGGATGTCGCCGTCGAGGTCGCCGACATGGAAGAGCTTGCCGTCATGGAGGAGGCGCCGTCGTGGAGGAGCTCACCGTCCATGGAGGAGGCGCCGTCGTGGAGGAGGTCGCCATCGGGAAGGAGGTCGCCGGCCGCCGTGGAGATGCTCGCCATCGTGGAGGAGGTCGCCGGCCGCCGTGGAGATGCTAGCCGGCCGTCCCCGGTCGCCACTCTGGACCAGGAGGATGGAGGAGAAGGGGAGAGGCTTGGAGAGGATAAGGGGATGAGAGTCTTGGAGGGAGATGGAGGAGAACAGGACAAGAAAGAGGAGAAGGGAGAGGAGGAGATAGGGTTGAGAAGATGCCCCCCTCTGGACCAATCAGAGACAAGAACGAACAAGCACACGGATTGTGTGTTTGTTTAAATCGCTGTGAGCCGTCGGATCGTGAAGCACATGGATTGTGCCCCCAGGTTACCCATGGCGCATGGACTATGTGGTGCGCCACGGGTAGTTAACTATCCGTGGCGCACCACTCTTTCCATGCGCCACGGGTAAGTTTTATTTATTTTTTCTGGCCAGAAAACTTAAACTTCAAAAAAAGAGGTGTTCCCTTTCGAATTTGGGGATTCTGTGGGCAAAAAACGGCTCAAAAGGCCGAAGGCCATTTGGATTGGATGTGGTTTTTTCTCTAGTTTTTTTTAAGGTATTAAACGTCGAAATCCGAGTTCGTACGCAAAAGTTATTGCTGTTTTACTATTACATAATGATTTTTTGCAAAATACATCGAAATTCATGTTTCAAATTTTTCCTAACACCTAGTTTACGTAACATAACCACATCTCAAAGGATTTTATTTTTTGAATTTTTTAACATTTTCTTTTAGCTTCTGCAAAACTGAAAAGGCGATCACCGGGGGGGGGGGGGTGCATGGGAGCACAAAACAGGAAACTTACCCGTGGCGCACCACTATTTCGGTGCGCCACGGGTAAGATGTTACCCATGGCGCACCACTATTTTGGTGCGCCACGGCTATGTGGGGTCAAAATTTGGCCCCGAGACCATTATTTTGGTGGCGCATTGGAATAAGGTGCGCCACGGCTATACTCTTACCCGTGGCGCACCGAAATAGTGGTGCGCCACGGCTAAGGAGGGTGCCCCTCCACCAGCCTAGGCTGCACTTAGCCGTGGCGTACCACTATTTTGGTGCGCCACGGGTAATGTCCTACGCGTGGCGCATCTGTGTCTGGTGCGCCACGGCTATATACTCGTGGCACACCAAAATAGTGGTGCGCCACGGCTAAGTAATCCACCTATAAGCCTTTTCCTAGTAGTGCACTATACATATAAAAAAACATAAGAAAAATATACAAGAAATAAATATGCTTTTAAATCATACATGTCATTTTTCTTAAAATAGAAGATAAAGGAAAAAAGCTCACCGAGGTGGTGCCGGTGACGGGACGATGCGGGCTATCGACGGCGGTGAGGACGGGACGACACTAAAATCCACAAATAATAAATTAATTTGAGCTCAAAATGCATATAAAAAATAAACTCTCTAACTTAGGCATTTCATCAAACACCTTGCTTGCACTACAAAAACTGAAATGAGCTAAAGTTGCAACTTCGGAGGAAAGGATGATGTTGCTAACCCTTGAATAGATGGGGTGCCTTTAATCCTCACAAGTGGTGCAAAAAAATGGGGATTAACTTGAGTGAGGGAGAGGAAAAGGAGGAGAAAATGGTGGAAGATGAGCTCAAAATGGAGATGAGCTCGGGTGGAAGAAGATGATATAGTGCAGGGAAGACCTTTGGTCCCGGTTCGTGGCTGGAACCGGGACCAAAGGGAGCCTGCCAGGGGTCCCACGGCTACTGCCGCATGTGCAGACCCTTTGGTCCCGGTTCCAGCCACGAACCGGGACCAAAGGTCCTAATAGAACCGGGACGATTGCTCCCCGGTGCCCCGGCCGATGGAACCGGGACCAATGACCCCTTTGGTCCCGGTTTTTTATTATTGCGGGACAAAAGGGCAAAACGGAAGGGCATTTTTCCACTAGTGTATGAATGTATATAGCAGCTATCTCCATATATATTTTCTATATTATAATTTTCTTTCATAGTTGGAACTAATGTAAAACTTGACAGTGTATGAAGTGCTAACAAGTGGTTTGTATTGAAACTCCTTCTCTTGATATCACTTGTTGGCATTTACTCATTTCTTTGTTCTTTCGTGGTAAAAAAAATCCCTATCTAACCTGCATGGTTAACAAATTGGCTAGGAGAGACCTGTGCTCCCTCCATGGTCACATTGCAATAATATTTGTAGCATGTGTAGTATAATGTACATGTTGTTTGGGGGCCGGGTAGGCGGGTACCGAATATGTGTTGCAACCGAGTTGGCAAAATAAGCTTTTGCTATGCAAATCACATTTGGCTGTTGTCCAACAGTAGGACGGGTGCAAAATGAATTCCGGCAATTAAGAGGAAACAGTAGTGGCAAGCTGGAGCGGCTGTAGTGTCATCATCCAGCTATAGGCAACCAAATAATGCAAGGAAGCTAGTAGATCGATGTACACGGATCCCTGTGGCCTCCCATGTTAGCATCCCTGTTAACAATGAGGCCCCACTGGCAGTGGTGCAGCGTAAAGCATAGAGCGCAAGGAGAGTACCCGCTAGGCCGCTACCCCGAAGCATACGTGGACCTGAAGCTGAGCTGTCCAGCGGTGAGTGGCTGAGGATAAAAGGAAGACGTCGATACCAAAGAGCGCTGGCGAAATAGTTGGCGGCTTCGGCCTGGCCTAGGCTCTGTTCCTCATTCCTCTTGTAATTCGAATTGAAGAAACCTGAGATTCCCTCTTCGAAATCTTGTAATTGCTACACACCTCTGTGATTCTGAGTAGTAATCGAGTGCGTAGCTAACAATTGGTATCTAGAGCTAGAATTTTTTCCACCCACCTTCGATCCTGGAGACAAGATCTCGCGTCGCCGCCGAGTGAGTTCGTCAACGCGCCATGGAGAATCTCTCCGATGAAGGGCGGGCCATCTACCAGACGGTGGAAAAAGCAGCAGAGGCGCGCTACGAGAGGCAGCTGCAGGATATGCGCGACATGATCTCCTCCTCCGTCAAAGAAGCTATGGATTCGACCGTGGATCGACGCATCCAGCCGATGATTCGCAGCTGTACATCCAAGGCCCAGCACGATATGCAAGTCTACACCAACGCTGTCGAGATGACACTCCAGCAGAGCTTGGAGGCGATCCGCGCGCGAATTGGTCTCGGCGCTGCCGAGGACCCCGAAGCTCTTCATCGGGCCACGGCCAGCGACGCGGAGATCAGCCCGGAGGGGCACGGTGGTACCACGACTACACGGAGGCCGGGTGTAGGGGCCTTTGGTCCATACATACCGCCTCCGGCAAGAGGTATGCGCAATAATTCATCCCAAGCAACTGTACCTCGTTCATTCGATTTGGACAATGATTCTGCTAACTTTGCTCATCGCCATCGTATGCCGCGGATGGATGTGCCCAAATTTGATGGAGATCAACCAAAACTCTGGCAAATTCAGTGCGAGGACTATTTCGAGATGTACGGTACTGCACAGTCACTATGGGTTCGTCTGGCATCCTTGCAGTTTTCAGGTCCAGCGGCTCGTTGGTTATCGTCGGTCCAGTCCTCCATTCGCAAATTCACTTGGCGTGAGTTTAGTCAGGAAGTGATTCTGCGTTTTGGCCGCAATCAACATCAATCCCTCATTCGCCGCTTATACAAGTTGGTTCAAACGACTTCGGTGGAAGTTTATGTCAGTCAGTTTGCTGAGTTGATTGATCAATTGGCAGCATATGAAGATAGACCTGACCAGTTGCATTATGTTACTCGCTTCATTGATGGCTTAAAACCTGCAGTGCGTGTTCTGGTGGCAGTGCAGTTACCTCAGGATTTGGACATAGCATATACCATAGCATTGGTGCAAGTGGAAGTTGGTGAGGGTCTGTACCATACTCATTCTGGTGTTCAGACAATGAGAAGGCCCCAACAAGTTATTCCTGCACAGACTCGTCAGACTGAGGATCACAGAGTTCTGTTGTCTAGTAAAAATTCTGAATCAAGTCATATTTCAGAAGATAAGCTATCCGCACTGAAGAATTATAGACGTGCTAAGGGCCTATGCTTCACTTGTGGTGAGAGATGGTCTCGAGAACATAAGTGTCAGCCTACAGTTCAGTTGCATGTGGTGCAGGAAATGGTAGAGTTCCTACAGGCTACTGAAGAACAGTCACCTACTATCTCAGAGATATCAGATGATATGGAAGTGATGCAGTTAAGCTCGGATGGATCAGCTGAGGTGGCTCCAGAACGTTCTATTATTCTGTCTTGTTCTATTCAAGGCAAGGCAGTGGTGTTCTTATTGGATTCAGGCAGTAACAATTCCTTCATCAGTGACAAAGTGGCCGCAACCTTGCAAGGTATCTTACCATTACCGTCTCCTAGAAGAGTTAAGGTTGCAGGAGGTGGCATTTTGCATTGCACACATTTTATTCCTCGGTGTACCTGGTCTTGTGGTGAGGCTGAATTATGTTCTCCCTTTAAGATTTTACCGCTGTCTGGTTATGATGGTATAGTGAGTATGGATTGGTTATCAACTCACAGTCCTCAAGTTGTAGATTGGGCTCAGAAGTGGCTAGCCTTCCAGCATCTTGGTTGATGGATTTGTTTGCAAGGTCATTTGCCAGCAGAGTTTGATTGTGCAGTGATACAGTTACACTTATTGTCTGAGTCAGGAGATTCTCATTTCAATGTGACACCAGAAATTCAGAGCATTTTAGACAGTTTTTCCCACATCTTTTAGAAGCCAGTAGGGTTGCCACCGGCAAGAAGGGTTTCTCATTCAATTCCCTTACTTCCGGGTGCTAGACCAGTTCATATTAGACCATACCGTTATGCTCCAGCTTTGAAGGATGAAATTGAGCGACAAGTGTCTGAAATGCTACAGTCTGGTGTTATTCGTCCTAGTGTGAGCAATTTTGCATCTCCACTTATCATGGTCAAGAAAAAAGATCACACATGGAGGCCTTGTATGGACTACAGGCATCTAAACGCTTTGACAGTCAAGCACAAATACCCATTGCCTGTTATAGATGAGTTATTGGATGAGTTGCATGGAGCGTGCTATTTTTCCAAGTTGGATCTTAGGGCTGGATATCATCAGATCAGACTGACAGAAGGAGATGAATATAAGACAGCTTTTCATACCCATCATGGACATTTCGAATTCACAGTGATGGCTTTTGGGTTGACTGGTGCCCCAGCAACTTTCCAAGTAGAAATGAACCGCACTTTGGCTCCTGTTTTGCGCCAGTGTGCATTGGTATTCTTCGATGATATTTTGGTATACAGTGCAAATTATCAAGATCATCTTGGTCACTTGAAGCAAGTGTTGCAGTTACTAGCTGATAATGATTGGAAAATCAAGCTGTCTAAATGTGCTTTTGCCCAAAGGAGTATTCATTATCTTGGCCATGTTATTTCTGCTGCAGGAGTTGCTACTGACGAAAGTAAAATTGCTGCAATTAAATATTGGCCAGTACCTTTGGATGCAAAGCAACTGAGAAGCTATCTCGGAATGACTGGCTTCTACAGAAAATCTGTGGAGAATTATGCGTCTATTAGTTCTCCTTTGACACAGTTGTTACACAAGAATGTTCCATTTATTTGGACATCTGAGTCACAGTTAGCATTTGAAACCTTGAAGAAGGCCTTGATTTCTGCTCCTGTACTTGCACTGCCAGATTTTCTTGCTTGTTCATAGTGGAAACAGATGCTTGTGATGTGGGTATGGTGCTGTATTAATTCAGAAAGGTCACCCATTGGCTTTGTCAGCAAAGCGTTAGGACCTCGCAATCGTGGGTTGAGTACATATGAAAAGGAGTACATGGCAATTATGCTGGCAGTGGATCAGTGGTGATCTTATTTACAACATGCTGAATTTCTTATTCGAACAGATCATGCTAGTTTGACTCATTTGACAGACCAGCGACTTCATACACCCTGGCAACAGAAGGTTTATACTAACTGGCAACAGAAGGTTTATACTAACTGATGGGATTACAGTATCGTATCAGTTACAAAAAGGGAACTGAAAATCGTGTAGCTGATGCATTGTCCAGACGACCCCATCCTGAATTGGAAGTCAATGCCATTTCTAAATGCCAGCCTACATGGATATTGACTATAGTCGAACTGTCTATAGCTCCTGACCTTGATAACAAATTTACGTTGCGAAATGGCATCATTCGTAAAAAAGGCAGGATTTGGCTTCCTGTCGTGGCTCATCTACAGAATGCCATCATCCATGAATTTCATTCTAGCCCCATGGGAGGACATTCTGGCATACCAGTCACATTACGTCGCCTGAAACAGCTATTCTGCTGGCAAGGTATGGCAAAATTTGTTCATACTTTTGTCAAACAATGTACCATATGTCAGCAAGCCAAACCGGACAGGTCAAAGTACCCTGGCCTTTTGCAACCCCTGCCTGTTCTTGAGGCAGCCTGACAAGTTATATCGATGGATTTTATTGAGGGTTTGCCCAGATCTGTTCGTTTTAACTGCATTTTGGTGGTTGTGGATAAGCTTAGCAAATATGCTCATTTTATTCCTTTAGCACATCCTTTTTCAGCAGCTGATGTATCAATAGCTTTCATGGACAATGTATACAAATTACATAGCTTGCCAGAAGAGATAATATCAGACAGAGATAGAATTTTCAACAGTTTGTTCTGGCGACAATTGTTTGCTCTTACTGGCACATCTTTGAAAATGAGTTCCTCCTACCATCCTCAGACAGATGGTCAGACCGAGAGGGTGAACCAGTGTTTAGAGGGATTTCTTCGCTGTTTCACTCATGCTTGCCCAACAAAGTGGATTCAGTGGTTGTCTCTTGCTGAGTTCTGGTACAACACAAGTATGCATTCAGCTCTAGGTAAATCTCCATTTGAGGTGTTATATGGTCAGTCTCCTCGACACTTGGGAATCACAGCTGATAGCACTTGTCCAGTTTCAGATTTGGCAAGAATGGCTTAAAGATAGACAACTCATGCAAGATCTGCTGTGTCAGCATTTAGATCGTATCCGTCTACGGATGAAGCACCAAGCTGATAAGAACAGAACAGAGCGAGTGTTTGCTGAAGGTGAACTTGTGTTTCTCAAACTTCAACCCTATGTTCAGTCATCAGTTGCTCCTCGCGCCCATCATAAGCTTCTGTTCAAATATTATGGTCCTTACAAGATACTGGCTCGAGTTGGTGAAGTGGCTTACCATTTGGACTTGCCCGCAACCAGCAAGATTCATCCTGTTGTCCATGTTTCTCAGCTCAAGAAGGCTTAGGTAATGCAACTCTAGTTCAGACTACTTTGCCATCTCCATTGGATGCTGTGCAGGTCCCTACTCGTGTTCTTCAGTGACGTCTACGACAACGCGGCAATGTCTCCATCAGTCAAGTGTTGATTCAGTGGTCTGGGCAACCTGAATCTCTGGACACATGGGAGGATTATGACGAGCTGAAGCAGCGTTTTCCTTTGTCGCCGGCTTGGAGACAAGCCAGCTCTCAAGGAAGGGGGAATGTTAGCATCCCTGCTAACGATGAGGCCCCACTGGCAGTGGTTGTCGGGGATATGAACCCCGGATACCCCTAAGAAGACCATTTCTTCAAGAACTACATGGGCCGCTACATCGTGCCGCCTGGAGCCAGCCGGATAAGCAAGCCGCTTCGCCTACCCGGAGGCGGACGGCCGGCTAGACTAGCCGGCCTCTACCAACCGACCGGTCCGTACTAGTAGGCCCGGATCGTCCAGCCCCTGTCGGGCGTTACAGCTACAGTGTAATGATGAGATAGTACCAGCTGGCTCCAGAGTAGTGATATCATAGGGGCAATCGTGTAATCTCCTTGTAACCCAAAACCCTAACCGCTGCCTATATAAGGCGTGCATGGGCCTCCTGCGCGAGGCAAGTAACATGCGAACAGGCGGTTAAGCGAGAAGCAAGCAGACCCACGTAGATCATCGTCGTCTACCTCCAGCCGGCTTGACACCACAAGCCGGCACCCACCGCCATACAGCTCCAGGAGCAAACCTTGTAGCTCGANCCGCGACTCTCGCCGCCTCATTCCCTCCTCGCGTGGCCGTCTCCGCTTCCGCTCGCCGCGACCGCCATCCATCGCTGCCGTGCCGCCTCGCCCACGTACGCCCGGGATCGACCGCGACCCTTGACGCCTCGTTCCCTCCTCAAGCGGCCGTCTCCGCCGTGGACGACCATTTTGGCGCTTCCATTACGTCGTCAGCAGCTTGGATGATCAGTCAGATATTTGGTGCGTTATCTTTTTTCACGAAAACGCAAAAGCCTTGCAGTTCGATGCATTGATAGAAAAGAGATTGTTATGTACAAGTACAACGAGGACCACACCACATCATACAACTCAACCCGAAACCCTAGTCTAGGGGAGAAGTTGGTGAAGACCCCGAGCTCCGGTGTTCGCCCAATCCTACGCCTCGTCCTTGATCGTTGCTAGTAGTGAGGAGATGGAGGGACGCGCATTATCAAAGACTGCCACATTCCTATGCTTCCAAATCCACCACGCTGTGAGCATGATAGGTTCCCTTCCGCAGCTGGCGAGGGGTGGTCTGCAACACCAGCGACCACCACTCTACGAGGTCCCCCTCCATGGTTGGTGGCCTCGTGGTCGATCGCATCCAAGACAACACCTCGTGCCAAATCGTCCTCAAGAAGGGGCAGCCAGTGAGAATGTGCGCCATAGTCTCTACCCGACTGGTCGCACAGGGTGCAGCGCGCCGGGTGTGGCAAGCCATGTCGCGCAAGCCGGGCACCTGTCCAACATCTATCCTGGCATGCCAACCAAACAAAGAACTTCACCCTCGGGGGCGCCCAGGACTTCCAGTTAAGCTCCCACGACCCTGAAACCAACGATCCTTCAAAGAGGATGTTGTAGCAGGAGCGGGCGGAATACTGGGCATTTGTTGTCCACCGCCAGATCATCCTATCCGGTTCCGCCGAAAGCAGCACTCCCTGTAGGTGGTTCCAAATCTGGACATATTTCCACAAGGCGAGCGGGCTTAGGGCTCCAGTGATGTCGGTTATCCAGCTACGCTCGACTAGCGCCTGCTGGACCGTGCGCATCTTCCTCCGCCGCTTATGGATCAGCGCATAGAGTTCCGGCGCGGTCTCACGGATGGGTTTACCATCCAACCACCTGTCCTCCCAAAAGAGAGTGGAGGTTCCGTCACCCACTACCATATAGGTAGAGGCGTCAAAGATCCTGCGTTCATCCTCGGAGAACTGCATGTCTAGCCCGCACCAAGGTCGCAGCGGGTCACTGCGCATCTTCCAAAGCCAATGCACTCTCAGACTGGTGGTTGTGCGAACGAGGTCCGGGATCCCCAGGCCTCCAAACTACAGTGGGCGGCAGACCTTGGACCAGTTCACATGACAGTTGCCACCCTGGGCCTCCACCCTACCCGTCCACAGGAATCCGTGCAGGATCTTGTTTATCTGCTTAAGTGCCTTCCTGTTGAGGCAAAGCATAATAAGCTGATGTAGAGGGATCGCTGTGAGGACCGAGAAGATGAGCGTAAGGCGGCCCGCCCTAGGCATCATCGCAGCCATCCAGGTGGGAAGCTTATCCGCAATCCGGTCAACCACCGGTTGTAGGGCCTCGCCCGAGAGTCGCCTCAACGAAAGGGGGATACCGAGGTACTTGACGGGGTAGGGAGCCAATTGGCATCCCATAGTCACCGCAGCTCCATCGGCCACCTCCTCGGAGCAGGCAATCGGGGATACCGAGCACTTCGCGAAGTTGGTGTGAAGCCCTGACGCATGACCGAAGAGCGCGATAATGTCGCGCACGGCGCGTAGTTCTGTCTCATCTGGGTGGCAGAAGATAACCACGTCATCCGCGTAGAGCGACACCGAGGTCACCAACCCTTGTCGTGTCAGTCGGCTAAGAATTCCCATCTCCCTGGCCTTGGCCAACACCCTGTTGAGCGTGTTTATGACAAACATGAACAACGTCGGCGACAAGGGGTCTCCTTGTCTCAGGCCCCTCCTGTGCCAAATCGGGGGACCTCGCTCGCCATTGAGCATCATCCTAGTCCTCGCCGTGGACAATAAGATTGCGACCAAATCGCAGAATCTTGGTCCAAAGCCCATCTTACGGAGGATCTGGAAGAGGAATCCCCAAGAGACAGAGTCAAAGGCCCATGCTATGTCCAGTTTGAGCATCACCCATGGTTCCTTCAGCCTGTGTAGGAACCTGGCCGTCTGCTGAACCAACATGAAGTTGTCGTGGATGCATCGCTTTCGAATGAAAGCGCACTGGTTGCTATCCACCAGCGACGCCACCCTAGGAGCCAGCCGTGATGCCAACGTCTTTGCCACCAACTTAGCGAAGATATGGATCAGGCTGATGGGCCGGTAGTCACCCAGCGCCGCCGCATCTGGGCGCTTGGGCAGTAGGATCAGCAGTGCCTGGTTCAGGCCCTGGAACCCGCGCCCATTCATCATGAAGAGCTTGGCGAAAGCCGCCATGACATCACCCTTCACTATCCCCCAACACCTCTGTAGGAATTCAGCCGTGAAGCCGTCAGGTCCCGGCGCTTTCCCATGGGGTAGTCGCCTCACAACCTCCCAGACTTCCTCCTCTATAAAGGGAGCCTCCAGCTCCGAGAGGTCCTCGGTGTGTGTCTCTAGGAAGTCTAGGTCCATCGAGAACTGACGGTCCACCGATGTGCCCAGCAAGCCCTCGAAGTGCGTGTAGTAGGGCTCAGCCATGGCGGCGTGGTCAGAGATAACCGCGCCATCAACCTGGAGGCTGTGGATCACATTCTTCTGCCGGCGGTAGGACGTGTGCTGGTGGAAGAAGGACGTGTTCGCAATTTTGTACAACGCCCGACACTATTTATACTCGACCATTGCGGCCGCAAAAAAGAACAAAGCTCTTCATCTGCCAATCGTCGCTTTGGATTGATATGATAGAGCCGAACTACTACCCTCCACACAAAAAATCCGTGATCATGGAGGACCCCTGCAGCAAAGAAGGCGCCAGAATCTGCCTTTAACAAGGAGGTATCGCCACAATCTGTGGTCACAAACAAGGTAACTTTATCTGTCGACTATGTTTACAATCAATCTGTGGTCACAATTTTCTGAATTCTACCTAGTTCATCAACCTAGTACAATAAGCACATGTAGAGGCACGTAGGAGGTAATATTTGATGATGTCCGCATCAGTCGATTACCAATCCAAAATCACCTGCATTAACCAGTACAACTATGAGAACCGGGGTTATTAAATTATTTAATAATTTAACTGCAAACTCATATAACTGAACCGGTCCAACTGAATTTAGTGGATATGCAAAGTCTGCTAACTATTGCTTGGTTTGCGTTTGATTGATAATATCAGGATCCATCGACCACGAAATCTGAATTCTGAATTCATTTCCAGGGACAGAGATATCCAGATTCTGAATTCAGTTCCTGAACAGGGTCCACGGACTGAACTAGATAACACGGTCAGATTATAATTTCGTTCTACATTACATAATATTAGAGCTTTCAGGTTCTATTCATTGCTGACAACGAAAATACACTTGCAGCTTCAAGGTATAGCTGCATATTTACGGATGGCACAGGAAACTCTCACTGAAGTTTCTAACACACACAACTGGCCAAGAAATTTTATTAAAAATCTCCCAAAGTAAACAGATGGTTACGTACATCCACCACGTTACTAGAATCTGATTTCATAACTAATGACTAATGCATCTTAAATACGTTTGCTATTACATGCAGGAGCTCATGTGGGCTGTTCGCGCTTAGGCTCATACAGTTCTGGATAGGAAAAAAACTATCCAAAAGATTTACACAGGTGTTCAATGATTACAACTTGCAATCGTAATTTTACTCCTATGGATTTTTTTTTAACTCTTCACCATTCTTACGCAGAAAAATGTAGACAATGGTAGGAAGCAGCTAGCATGCGACATGCTATACAGTGGGAAGAACAAGCTTGAAGTAAGAAAAATGATGTCAGCAAAACAAGATCACAGCTTCTGCTCCACGAAATACTCGGGGAAAAAGAAAAAGGCAAGAAGAAGTTGTCCCCTTGAGCTCCAGTTCTGAAGAGTAGATCAGCCTTGGCAAACAAAACCAGTTTTACTTCAAATATTGTTCCTGTTAGACCATAAATTTATTTCGTGGGTAGCTTTAATGCAATAAGCTTTGTTACACTCTGGGTTATGACACTATCATTCAGGTCAAGAGTTGGTCTAAGACTGAGAATATTTTGCTGCACCTGATCAATCGACAGGCTTCTACTAGATGCAGCTACTTGCAGCTTGAAAGGGAATCTACCTTCTACACATGTGTGAATTCCCACAAGCCTGAAATGTACTGTACTACTCTAGCAGAACCAGCATGCATTAAAACTAGATCAGATCGGGACAATCAAGAACAACACATCGTACTCACCTTTTGCCCGCAGAATCGGCCCGTCCTCCACCCCCTCCGTCAGCGCTCCTCCACGGCCACAGCCCACAGGGGATGGCCGGCACATCCACTCGGCACCTGTACGCGAACCACCCCAGCCTGCTCCTCCCTATCCTGACCTCGCAATTGCCCCCACTTCCGCGACGAAAAGAGCCGGCCTTTACCTCCGACGCAGGCCGCCGGCCTTTACTCCGTTCGCACCTCGTCACCCTCTCCGCCGCAATCGCCCCATTTCGGTCTCAGATTTAGAAAGAAAGGATGGTCGACCGGGAGGCCAAACAATCTAACACCAAAAGACCGAAATACCCCGGGCAAAATAATATGAACTGCTGGTATTAGTTTTTCTACAGAAATTACCATTTTACCCCTCTGGTCGAGGTACTCCGTACTCCACCAGTCCACATGCTTGGCTGAGATTTCGAGCCGGTACTCCGTAGGCTGAATTCTGGAGAACCAGTGCACAGCAGCCGTTGGATCAACAAAACTGGATGGCCCAAATTTATTTCGGAGTACAGTAAAAGTTCTCAAGCTTTAACAAAAAAAAGTAATCAGTTGACAGTCTTAACACCTTCAGAACCTGGCAACCCATATGTGTCCGTACTGCCCAAACTCGCAATCAAAATGCAGCCGATCATCTATGATATCAACTTGGAAAACCACCCGACTCCACTTCTCCCGCTTCTCTGCCTGGCATTGTGTCGCCGTGTAGAGCTTGTTCTTTTCCATCTCTTCTATGTTGTAGTAACCCGACTGGTACAAAATATTACCAAACAGTTAAAAAAAATCCTTTGTATATATCATACTTACTTGCCGTACAAATGGCAGGTTCCCTCTCATAACAGTGTCAGTCTGCACCAGTAGCGTAGGCAGGATCACCGCACGCCCCAGGCCACCTTCAGTAACTGTAGCATACAGTACGCTACAGTACGGGACTGTAGCTATTTTAAGCTTACGTTTTGTGCTTGCGCCTCGGGACAAGGCCAGGATAGCCTTAGGCCTGTCTACGCCACTGGTCTGCACCAGGTTTCCCTGAACTCCAGCGAAAAAGTAATTCTTGTTAACTAACAGAAAAAATCAGAATTTTATATTTCTCCGATCTGAAAGTACTCACCGCACACCCACATACTATTTCCATCATGCATTTCGTCCAACCTGTCCTCTTCGTATTTGACTCCAAAACCAGGAGTACAGGTTGTAAATCATATGCCTCCCTGAGTGAGTTGAAATTGGTCTAAGATCTGGCTTTACAACACCATCAGTGGGATTTTCGGCATAGCCACTTATTGATTTTTCTATAGCTCTCATCTGATCAGGGCACATTGGTGTATCCGGTGGGGAACCGATCCTAACCCTGCATATAACAAGAAAATGCATCCTGTTGCTGTTCAAGCCTCCAAAATACAATTAAACTAAACTACACCATATGGAACTACCATCGAGCACATTGATCAACCCGGCATTCTTTCGAGTTCTAGAACAACAATTTGGTTTTTCTGTTCAGGCACAAAGGGTACAACTGATAACAATTTTTTTTATCTGTGGCTTATTTCTCATTGCTGCAGGATGTGATAACAAAGAAATAAAACACCTAGAGAATGGCTCCAGTGTTGTGTCCAGCATCAGGCATGTCGGCTAGGGGTCAACCTTAATAGCTGATCCTTGTGATGCCAACGTTGAGTTCCGGGGACGCTTGCTATCCACCTATATCTCCTCCAAATCATCATCTCAGCTCCTTACCACGAGACGGAGGAGTGGCATCGCCCACGACGCCGGCGTCGGCCTCTAGATTTTGCTCTGCCACGCTGCTATGTGCCACTGCACGCAACAGATTCAGCGGGTCTTTGTTGCCCCCATCCTCTTCAAGAGGGAACCTATGAACATACTAACGTCGTTTTTGGCCCTGCTAGTCTCCGAGTTCGAAATCATCGACCCGCTTCATGCTGACCTCCACGATCTGGCTACCGACGTGTTCCGGTCTTCCCTAATCTCCGCAGTTTGGCGCATGACGTCACTGGACATTTAGATCGAAATTGATCCGGTCGTGCGCGTCCTCATCTATGGTTAGAGATGCTTCATGAGGGCGAGGTGCGAAGCTTCGCTATCTTGTCGGTGGCATGGCACATGTCTAATATAGATTTCCATGACATTGATAGTGGTGAAGAAAGTCATGGTGGCTGCGATCGGAGCCTTGTGCTGGTGGAGAGGAGTTTTTGGTTGTGATGAAGACTCTAGGCACATGTTTCCTATGTGTCGGGTGTTGAGATCTTGCAGCAGCGGCCTTGACAAGAGGGGGCGGAAACACATGTGGACAACATTTTGGTGGTGCATCTCGTGCCGAGCCGCGATTTTCAAGGTGAAAACCCAAGGTATGACCTTCATTGTTTGTACATGACAATTGCCTTGCTGAAGCCATTGTTTTGGAATTCCGGTCTTTCTTCAGGGTGAAAACTCAATATCATTGATCGGGCGATGACAGCGATTTTGCATTGTTTCCTTCTTAGAGGCGTCCCTTTTTGGAGAACCTCTACTGCGGTCCGGTTGTTGTCTTTGGTGGTGGTTAGAGTGTCGCTGTTGCAAGTGTTTCATCACTGCAACGGAGTCTTTGTTTTTACTTTTCTCTTTTTATATATTTTTTGGGTTGTGTGCATCCTTATTGGTGCAGAGGCTGGGTGTAATTGGTATCTTTGAGATATTAATATATTCCCTTTATCGAAAAACGAACGTCGTTTTTAAATTTACCACAAATCCCATTTGATTCAATACCTAATAATCACCATACGCAAAGTATGTCATCGGATCTAGCAAAGAACTAGAGGCCTTCCATCTCCACTTCTCGGCCGGCAAGCTTCTTCATTTGGCAGCTCCGCCCACCAATCAACAAACCCCCCAAGAAGGTCACCCCCCATAATGGTTTCCGTCTCTACAAATCCCCAAAGCTGGCCGCCGCCCTTGAATAAATTACCTATACCGATACCTGCTCAGAGTACCTGTTCCACGGTCCAAGAAATTCTGACGTCCTGTTCCCCCGGGACACGAAAATAGACGTTACGCGACGTCCCCTCAAGCCGGCAAACGTGCAAACGACCGTCACCCACGTGGCCCGCAGTCCAGGTCGGTCGATGAAACTTACCACGACTCCATGATTTTTACTCTGCCTGCGCACATGCAGACAAAGACCCGATACACAATCTCAACGAAATACGGACCGTCCAGATAACAGGACTACATGTGCCCGGGAGCCAAAACGCTCCTCCGGTTTGTTTTTTTTTTAGATAACAGGCAACCAGTGCCCGACTTTAAATTAATAAAGCCAACAGCCCACCAGAATCCGACAAGAGTTACGCGATCAAGCGATTACAGCACCGGGCATAAAGCCAAAACACATAAAAGGAGATAGTTTTTCTGCGAGAACAGGCACACTCGCCCACTTGCCAGAGAGCACGACTAGAACTAGATAGCTAGGGCAGGACAGGAGGTGGAGTAGGCGCATCAAAAGTAGCTCCAAAGAGTTGCTTGATCATGAGGGTCATCTCGTCCGTCTTCGTCCTAAGCTCGTCGTGGAACAGGGGCCTCCAGAGCTACAAAAATGAAAGAATTTTGAATAAACATTCAGCTGGTTGTCTTGGGAATTTGTGCTCAATAGTGAACTTGTTGCGAACTAGCCAAAGAGCCCAGCAAATGACAGCAAACAAAATTCGACAGGCGAGACGAGCTTTCCCTTTGAGACTTTGCAGAATCTGCACAAGATCCGCATAAGACTCAGGGTTCCACCTAACATTGAATTTATCACGAATACTGCTCCAAACAAAACGCGCAAGATCGCAGCCAAAGAAAATATGGCTAGCATCTTCAGCAAGATCGCAGAGGGAGTATCTACCAGACGAAGGGCCATGGTGCAAGGCAATTTGATCATTGGAAGGGAGCCTATCCCTCGCCAGCGGGCACAGGAAGATCCTAATCTTCAACGGTACCCTAGCTTTCCAAATTTCTGCCGAGGAGGGCAAGATAGGATCCTGACAGAGTTTGCGATACAGGGATTTTGTGGAGAACATCCCTTTGTTCTCAAGCTTCCAACTCAAACCGTCAGGTCCTTCATGGAGAGTAACAGGTCCCAATTCTGCAACCAAATTCACCCACTGAGCCTGCTCCACCATTCCAAAACATCGTCTGAACCTCAGATTCCAGCCAGCAGGTGTCTCTGTCCGCCCTACCAAAGCCGAGGGGTCTTCCACAATGGCAAAAAGGTCAAGATACCTAACACTTAGGCTATCCGTTCCTAGCCAATGATGTGTCCAAAACGGGTGTTACGGCCATCTCCCACAGAAAATTTCGCTCCAAGATTAAACACCTCTTTAACCTTATGGAGGTTGTGCCAAAATTGGGAGCCCCCAGCTGGGGAAAAACCTAGCACATCCTCATCACAGGAATATTTAGCTTTCAAAAGCTGGAGCCACAGGTTGTCCTTTGCATCGTCATTGAAAAACCTCCACCACCACTTGGCCATCAGGGCCTTGTTCATAAGTTTTATATTTGAAACGCCCAGACCGCCCTGGTCTTTGGGCTTGCAAATATCCTTCCATGACACTAGATGGTACTTGCGCTTGTTCCCCTGCCCCTCCCAGAAGAACCTACGGCGATGTTTGTCCACGGCTTCAAGAGTACCTTCAGGGAGCAGAAACAGTCCCATCGTGTAAATAGGTAAGGTTGAAAGGCACGCATCCACCAGTGTAATCCTTGCTGCAGAGGACAGAAAACGTCCTTGCCAAGCCAACCTTAGCTGCCACTGGCTCCAAATCCGCGATAGAGAGTCGTCGATCAACGATCATAAAACCCAGGTATGTGAAGGGGAAAGCCCCTTCCTGGTAGTTAAGGAGGTTGGCGACTCTCGCTTGTTCCTCCTCCTGTCCTCCCATGACTATCACTTCACTTTTATGGAAGTTAATCTTCATGCCCGACATCAGCTCAAAACAGATAAGAATGAATTCGAGACAGGCAATGTTATTTTGCGAATTCTGGATCAGAATCATGGTGTCGTCTGCATACTGCAGGTGCGTCACGCCCCCTTGCACTAAGTGGGGAACCACCCCAGTGATATGTCCATGCTCCTTAGCTTTAGTGAGCATGACATGCATGGCCTCAACCACGAAATCAAACATAAGAGGGGAGAAAGGATCCCCCTGTCTCACTCCCCTTTTGTTTCTGAAATAGGGTCCAATTTCTCCATTGATGTTGATTGCGGTCTGTCCGCCAGAAACAAGTTGCATGATTCTGTTGACATAGGTGACACCAAAACCCTTCTTGAGCAGCACTTCTCTCAAGAACAGCCAGTTGACACGATCATATGCTTTCTCAAAATCAAGTTTGAGAAGCACTGCTGGCTGATTCTTCGTCTTGAGCTCGTGGATGATCTCATGAAGGGCGAGAGGACCATCTAGGATACATCTGCCTTTAATGAAGGCCGTTTGTGTAGGGCTGATGATTCTATTTGCCACAGGCGACTGACGGATCGCAAAGAGTTTGGAAATCAGCTTGAAAATCACGCTTATCAGAGCAATGGGCCTATGCTGCTTGATGCACTCTGCACCAGTAATTTTTGTTAATCAATATATTCATCGGATCTTATTGATGTGATATAATATTAGAGTTGCATTTTCGATTTTTATTTTCTTGAAACATATATAAATGGGATTTACTTTTGAAGAGCTCTTCACAGGAGACCTAACGGTGAAAACGGATCGCGATTCCGACAGACGATTTAGGAGCTATGCCTTTTTGAAATTTTCAACTTGGAATTAAATGCGTACAATAAAGCGATGTGTGCATGTGCGCTGCGCTTCTTTTCTAAATAAGGCGAGGCTCCTTTTTCCGAAATCTTGGACGATTGCTGCTATCTTGTGAAAGAAGAAGATAAAACGCTACCATGCATAGCTAGCGAAGCAGTGTTGGCGGCCGTACGAAACTAACCACAAATGCCACGCACACACTTGGTGCAGGCATCCATCCACAACCACATGAAGAGCGGCGCCTGGAAGCAACCACATGAAACGTGGCCAAAGCCCTGTTTGCACAAATCGTCAAAGCCCTTGGGTATGTTCAACGTTCAAGCATTACAAGCGTTGTCAAAAATTGCCTGTGATCTGTCAGGTCCCCATCTACACTCACATCCAGAGTGAAGCATTGTCAAAGATGCCTGTGATATTTCAACTTTCAAGCATGGCAAGCATTAATTTTATTTGGTCAGACCTAAGCTGGTCCAAATGAAAATAATATTCAATAATTGCACTTGTTCAATTGGATTTCGCTTCCAAGCACATTGCTTTGAAATATAGCCAACTTATCACTTAGCAATGTCTATTAATACAGGGCATGCAACTCCATCGACTCAACATCTAGAGAGAAGAATAACACTACCGAGCAGAAACGATCTATCGCACGAGTACTAGGAGCTGCTGGTAAGTGCCTTTTTTTACCTAACAATGGTATATCTTACACATGTATGCCTGCCTGCTTCTATTTCGAGATTACAATTGTGTCTCTTGTTGTAAACTTTCAGGTATTTTGTATTTTCCAAATATGAGCAGCATGAAATCGTCGTGGCCGAAAGTGTTGGGACTGCCGGTCAATGTGGCGAAGCAGAAGATTCTCAATGACCGGCCTGATGTGCGGGTGGTCGTTGTGCGCCCCGGCGGTGGGGTGACCAGGGAGTTCGACGACAAACGCGTCATCGTCTACATCAACTATGCTGGAAATGTCGATCAGATCCCTGGGATCGGCTAGCCCTGGATGTGCCGATCGATCAAGGGGGTGCCTTCCTCCACAACCATATTTCCATGTATTCGTTGCTCCTGTGTTACCTATACAAAAAATGTTGCATCGCCATGTATTCCACCGCAATAAGTCAATAAGCCATCGCTGCCAGCAATAAAGTAGTGTCACTACCATATGTTATATATATCCGTAAAGGCGTGGCTTCTTTGTTTTCTCTAATTCTTGTTGTCGTACTTGCCACAAATGTCCTATGTTACGCCCTCCATTTTGTGTCCTGCGGATTCCTCTTGGTTTCTTTCTGGTGCATCACGTCCCTGGTGGTCAGTGGCTGAGCGTGGCGCAAAACATAGGAAGGTCCAATTGGAGAGCATAATTGGTTGATTGTCATTTTCTGGATTTGCATCGATCACCTTCTTTTACAGCGTCACACATGGGCTGCCGATAAGTTGCTCACCGTGAATAGCAGGCTAATCGTCCTATCCTCTCCATAACGGGTAGTTAGTCCGCGTCAATTTTCCGACGACTGAGCAATGAGGTTTGGCGTGGCAGAGCTTCAGGACGACACCAAGGAAGCCACGGATAAGACCTAGTATCAATGGGATAGTTTGCTAGTAGATTGGATTTCTACGGGTTTGTTGGAAGAGGCGACTTTTGATATCGTGTGAAATAATCAGAAGCGTTCTACTGAGTAAATCACGGAGCCGCATATGATGTATGTTTATATTGTATCACACTATTACAGGGCTAGTTCGGTTTAGGAACATGACCTAATTACAATATGGTTTATAAGATCAAATCTAAATCTGACCGCTACAACAAGAGTTACCCCGTGTGAACATTGTTGGTAACGAATAAACAAGTTATTTTCAGGTGAACCAATAAGTTTTTGTTGTTAAGGAATCAAATGCATGAATAAAGCCACACCCTACAATGGCCCTATGTCTTGAACCCTAGGACTTAGTGAGATGCAAATTATTTGATCATGAGGAGAAAGAGAGATATAATGTATCAAATTTGTCTAGCGAGGCCTTTGTCGTTGTACTGTAAAACTATACGTCTTTATTTCCAATTTTGCATAATCCTAGGCCACTATGAGAAGCTGATGCAATCTGTACAACATCCTCTCCTTCTTTTCTCATTTAGATTTTTCACGTGTCGATATTTTCAGAACATGCTAGTTATGATCCGATTTGTATTGAAATATCTAACTCCTAGATTTGATGTCATGTCTATGTTACATTGTTTTTCCTCTTCAGAAATCAGTAACGTTGAGATGTTTCTTCTTTTTGGATGCTGGTTCGAGATGGTGTGTTTCCATATTCCTCCCATTCACATCGCATTTCACTGATCCAACCCACCCTAGTTGCCCCGCTTTTTTTTGCGAGTCATTTGCCCCTCTTTCTTGCTAGGGAACTTTAGCTTTTTTTCGAAATGGAGGGTGTACCCCCAGCCTCTGCATCCAAAGGATGCACATAGCCAACCTTAGCTGCATTGGTGTTAGTTTGGTTGCTAGTACGATCCTGAGAACATAGATAGAGGCTACAAGAAGACTACCAAGGCAGAGAGTGTATGCTTAATTTATAAGGGAGGGCCATGCTTAGACTAAGGAAGGTTGGTGAGGCCATTATTGGCTATCGACCCGTTAACTTCATAGCAAGTCCTTGAGTCTACATCATACCTATGATGGTTGGCTACAAATGTATGCTCTCATCCCACTATCCCACCTCACCCTTGTATCCACACTCAACACTGATTTATCAAGAGAAGAGGAGATGGTGTATTCGGAGGTTGCATCGAAACCAAAGCCACGCTGGGTTAGAACCTCATACAACATCTAATATATGTGGACGGATTAAAATGCTAGAATCTTTAATGAAAACCACCTCCCACGCCCGTCGATTTGCGAACATACTTTTTTGGCCAATCTTCAATGAATCGGACTCAATAGGTATACCGTAAAAGTTGAGAGATGCAATGTTTTGGTATTCGACCGCCAGCTGAGCTCGCTACCGCATGTTTGCATGAACCTATGGGTGGATGGTGATGGGGAAAATGAAAGGTTTGATCCGGCCGACAACGGGGAAAACCTAGACATGACTCTTGAACTTGAACAATCTTCAATGTCTGCTATTCTGGAACCACTTCTGAACTTCCCTCGCAAAGTTGATGAACTTCAATTAATGGTAATGTGAACTTTCTGACGGAACACACTGATTCTTCACCTTCACGGGAAAATTTTCTAGTGCGATTTTTGATCCGCTTGTCGGAATGATGCATGTGATATACCGTTGGATAGCTATGGAAATTATGAAACTTTTTCATTTTCACAGGTTTTCGAAATTAGTTACGGTTTTTAAAGAATTTCAAATATACTAACACTATTTTCGTGACCGTACCGTATTTTGATAGCCATTTTCAAACCATTTATCGGATTGATGCAAATAATACGCCGTTGGAAAGCTATGAAAAAGCCGCAACTTTGTTATCTCACGCATTTTTTCGAAATTCCTTACGGTTTAAGAGCAGTTTTAAATATACATAATTTTGTTATTTTAGAATTCTCGTTTTTTCTGAACTTCCCACTTCACAACACTGAACTTTTTCCGAACACATAAGTGAACTTCTTCACGGAACACCAGATGCATATGTTACGTCATTTTTTTTTGACTTGTATGATTTTTCTTCTCTGTTCGATTTTCGTATTCAGACCATTTCTGAACTTCCCCCTTCACGAAAGTGAACCATTTTTTTGCTGGTGAACTTTTGCGGTTTCTTAAATGAACTTCTGTTTTCTGTATAGTGAACTTCTCCGCGCTGATGAACCACACACCGTTCACTGATTGTGAACTACGCCGACCATGGATCAAAATTAGCTTGTAAATTGCAAGTCTGCGCTTCGACCTGTGAACGTATGTTCCTATTTTTTTAGGTGAACCTTTTTAAAGTAATTTTGCTTAGTGGCTATTTGGCGCAGTTCAGAAATCATCAACAGTTCAACACCGAACTAGTAGTAGTGTATTCGATAAAAGGTGCAGAAGAACTTCACGCAATAGTTCATTCGCCAGAAAAAAGGTTCAGAAGAAGCACAGAAGGAGTTCATTCCTCCGTGCGCGAAGAGCTCCTACATCCAACGCGAAGCAGAGCTACCTGCCTAACGGCGGCAGTCCAGGCCTAGGAGTTTCTCGGGACGGGCCGCTCGTGCGGGCGTTCGGCCGGATGAGATGCGGTGGTGCGGGCGGTGGGTGTCGACGGGCGCGGTGCACACGCGGTGGAGGCGGCATGGCCGGAGGAGGCGCGCGGGGGGAGGCGGCCTGGTCGGCGGACGCGCGCGGCGAAGGCGTCCTGGCCGGAGGAGGCGCGTGCGGCCGGGAAAGAGCACCGGGGGCGTGCGGAGGAGGAGCACGGCGGCTTGCCGGGGAGGAGCCGTCCGACGGCAGTTGGTTCGCGCGCAGGGGAGTCGACCGACGGCGGGGTCGCGTGCGCAGGGGAGAAGTCCACGCCGGCGGATCTCGGTGGCGATTTGGGGGCGGAGGCGACCTCGGGAGCAGGGGAGGCTGGCCGGTAGCGAACGCAGTGCAGGTAGGGCGGCGCGCGCGATGGATATGGAGGGAATCGCCGGAGGTGCCGTCGGAGGCAGGTGGGTTGTGGGCATCGAGGGGAGGTGGTTAGTGGGCACGAGGAGGGAGCGGTTCGGGTGCGGTATTTTTTTTTCTTTACCAGTTTGGTTCGGGATAAAAAGATGACTAGGGGTTCTAGAATAGGTATTCTAGAACCTCTTAAGAGGGGTTCTAGAATAGTCCTGCTCTAGAATAGTCCTGCTTGGGGGAGCGCAGGACTAAACAAGAACCTACCCCTAAGAGATTCCTGTTTAACTTAAACAGGAACTATTCCTGTTTTGGAGCACTACCCGACCCATCTACCATACAGAAACGCGAGGTCGTCCCCAACCACCCACCGCGAACTAGGCCTCCCACCTTTGGCCTTCCATCGCGCCGAGCCGCCGACCCCGACCGCGCCCTGTTTCTCCGGTCGGAGACCACGCCCCATTCCCAGCACCGGCGACCGTGGGATACCAACCTCCCCACTGCTCCTCCCCCAAGCTCGTCGCCGTTGGGAATAGATCGTGGTTCTGGCCGCCACCATGACCTTGGCTCATAGGCCGCTGTGAGCCTCACCCCCGGCTCCCCGTGCCGCCCGTCACCACGCGTCGCTGGCTCCCTGCCGGCTAGGCGGTCCGCCTCCCCATGCCCATAGTAGCCCGTGCGCCGCTGCTGGGATTCCTGCGCACCGCCGGCAGGAGGTCCGCACGCCGCCGCCGGGTGGCCTGCACACCGTCTCTAGGAGGTCCGCGCGCCATTGATGGAACTGAGATAAATTGGAGGATGATGGAGAGAGTCATACAACATGTGGACAATCTTGACTTCCTTGTGGCACGTCATGAAGCTGGGACATATGGAGAAGGAACAGTTGTTGCAATGATGCATACCCTCAACTGGACAAACAATATCAATGAGAACAAGCACCTGGTAATACTTAATATCCACTTTTCTACAACCTATAGTTTGTTGTCATCATATATTGTTAGCTCTTGTCATTACAATGTAGATGTGAAATATTGTTTGTATAGTTGACTCGAAGATTTGTTGCTGCAACAGAAATTCCCACGCCGTCTTGTCCCCGAAGGAATGCATGAATATGGTGACATCACCATTGTGTGTCATCCCTACACTAAGGTGACTGGGTCATACACCATTTCTGCTGATGATGGACGTCTCTGCGTCACTGGATGGAAGAAATTCATGGAGGAAGAACATTTTCTGCAAATGGGTGACAAGATGTTGTTCTTGCTCTTTGTAGCAAATGCAAGGGCTTTCCTGTTTGTTTCCTACATTCCTGAAGTTGCTATTGAGTAGTTACCTAGTGGTGATGCTCATATGTCTTAGAATGCACTCATTTTAGTCGTTTTATCCACGGATCTAGTGTCAAGACTCTATATGCATGGTGAACTAATGGATACATGCATTATGATGTGTTATGAAATAGATGTGTTATCTTCTGAACTAAATTATGTTTGATTATCAGTTCATATTTCTATTTGCATGGTCCATTATGGTGTCACGTACGCTTGTCACATTTCATTGCATAAATCATGAATTATATCAAGTACTCATAATGTTTCCAAATATATAAATGTTTGCATTACACAATCTAAAGATTCAAACATCAGTATCATTCTCTGAATTTATGTCCCCATCATCCCTACTATTGTTTACCAAAGTGTCTTGTTCTTCATCTTCGCTCGTCTCCTAGTAAACATAGTTTGTGTCATCTTCCTCTTCTAGTCGACGCATAATGCGAGCATCAACACGTTCCGCATCGTCAGATCGGTCAGCATCCTCATCTTCCAACTCTACATCCTGCTCTTCACCATCAAGATTGATAAATATATTATCAGATGAACCCATCTCATCCTGGTACGCATCTTCATTACCTAAATATGCATCGTCATCACCGCTTTCTTTTTCTGGAACATCATATACATGCCTGTGACTGAAAGTCTGAACAACTTTCCAAGGGTTCTCAAACTTTGTGTCATCCAAGTAGAAGCATGTTTCCGCTTGGCTTGCCAATATGAAGGGGGAATCCTTGTACCAAAGTGTGGAAGTATTAACGCTTTTAAAGTATCCATCATCTTTCATCTTAGAATTTCTGCCTGCAAATCAAACCAATCACAGCGAAACATGTAGACAGATCTATCACCGTGCTTGTTACTCCCATACTGCAACTCCAGAACTTCCTGCAGAACACCATAGAACTCACTTTCTTCTTCATCACCAAAAGATGCCTTTGTCATTACGCCAGAATTTTGAGTCCTTAGGTTCTTCTCACGAGTCACCGTTCGAAACCTAGCACCCTTTACATTGCAGCCAGAGTGTACCACTACACGTCTGTCGGGCCCATCAGGAAGCAACTTCAAATCTTCAGATACATTATTCAACTGTCTCACATGTTTTTTAAACCATGCTGGGAAATCTTTCTACAGCGCCTCGTCGATGTTATTCACACCCCTGTCCGTCAATTCTTCCCGGCAAACACTACAAAAAAATTACCAATCAAATTTCGCATCAACAATAAATTATGACTCATAAGGTGAAGCAAACTTACTTCATATAACAGTGTGCCTTTTCACAATTGTTCAGCACATACCAAACCATTTTATCAAATTCCTTTTCAAAAAGCTTCAAAATGGACTTCCCAAACCCTTTCGCTCCGTCTGAAAAAATGTCCAACTCATCTGGACCAGCTTTTCGATGGTTATCTTGGTTCCTATCTTTCTTATGAAATCTCGTTTCTGTGTCATCTTTGAAAAATCTGGAGCAAAAGGTCAAGCACTCATCAACGATGTAGCCCTCGGCAATTGAACCTTCTGGCCTAGCTTTGTTACGAACAGTAGACTTAAGGTAACCTAGTCTTCTCTCAATTGGATACATCCAACCGTACTGAACAAGACCCCTTAGAATAGCCTCATCAAGAAGATGGATAGCTAAGTGCACCATTACATCAAAAAAAGCAGGGGGAAGATCTTCTCTAGTTTGCAAAGAATTATAACAATGTCAACCTTCAATCTTTCAAGCACATCAACTCTTAGGGTTTTGGCACACAACTCCCTGAAAAATCTCCCCAATTCTGCAATGGCCTCATACATATCCTTTCCTGCAATTCCTCTAAGGCCAGCTGGCAAAACGCGTTGCAGAAGTATGTGGCAATCATGTGTCTTCATACCAGTCACTTTACAACCATCGATATCAACACATCTTTCCCAATTTGCACAATAACCATCTGGGAATCTAATTTTGGCCAAATATCTGCACAATTGTTTCTTTTTGTCCTTCACAAGAGTCCACGGTGCTGGGGGCTTCACATATTTTTCTCCCTAATCATCCATCCAATAATTCTTCCTAATGTTGAATTTCTTTAAATCAAGTCTAGAATTAATAGAGTCCTTATTCTTTCCCTCAATTTCAAGAAGGGTACCAAGGGTATTGTCGCATATGTTCTTCTCAATGTGCATCACATCGAGGTTGTGGGCCAATTTCAGTTCTGACCAATATGGTAAATAATGTAAGCTGACCTTGAGATGCCAAGTTGGTTCATCTTGTGGAACATGCTTTCGCTTTCTCAAATTTGGATTTTTGCCTGGTTTAAAATCCTTAACCCTTTCTACCTTCTCCTTTATTTCTTCCACTGTGAAATTCCTTGGTGGTCCTCTCTCCTCAACTTTTCCATTAAAAAGTTTGCTTCTCCTATAAGGGTGATCCGTCCGAAGGAAACGACGATGGCCAATATATCCAATCTTATGTTTTAAAGACTCATAGCAAGGATCTTCGTCGCAATGCACGCATGCGAAAAATCCTCTAGTACTACGTCCAGACATGGTGGCATATCCAGGATAATCATGAATCGACCAAAGGAACGCAGCATGCAATTCAAATTCTCTATTTGTGCATGCATCATAAGTGTCCACACCTTTCCATAGCAGCATCATATCTTTTATAAGTGGCTGCATAAATACATGAAAATCCTTCCCGGACGAGTACTTTCCCGGGATTAGCAAGGACATAATGAAGTTGGATTGATGCATGCACATCCATGGTGGGAAGTTGTACGGTATGACAAAAACAGGCCACATACTATATGCATTTGACATACTCCCAAAGGGATTGAATCCATCTGTGGCAAATCCTAGCTTTATGTTACGAGGATCTTTAGCAAACCAATCAAACTTTTCGTCAAAGTGCTTCCAAGCAGAACCGTCTGCTGGGTGCCTCAGAACATTTTTCTCAGCAACACTCTTCTCTTTGTGCCACCTTGTGTGCGTTGTTATTTCCTCTTTAACAAAAAATCTCTGTAAACGCGGAATTATCAGAAAATACCGAAGCACCTTATGAGGAACCTTCTTCTTTCCACTTGGATCTTTCCATCTTGATATTCCACACACAGGACAATGTGTATTGTCCTTGTGTTCTCCCTAGAAAAGAGCACAATCAAACTTGCAAACATGAATTGTCTCATAACCAAACCCAACATCTGAAAGTACACTTTTTGCATCAGCATAAGATTTTGGAAAGTTCACCTTTGGCAAAGCTGTACATAAAGTCTCAAGTAGTAGATCAAATCCTCTATTTGTGATCCGGTTGTATGATTTCACATGAAGTAGCCTTATAATGAATGCCAACCTAGTGAAAGTGTCGCATCCCTCATGAAGCTCCTTCTTTGCTTCTTCTACTAATTTTTCATATAAATTTCCCTTGATAGGACCTTGATCTCCAGACTTGTGCATATCATGTACCAGATCAGATGCGTCATCAACGTAATTATTTTCAACATAATTATCTTCAGTTCCTTCCTCAAAATGCTTTGATACGCATCATCATGGGTACTATGGCTTTGCTGATCACTAAAATTTTCCCCATGAAAAATCCACCTAGTATAGGTAATGGACATACCTCTACAATTTACATGACGCTCAACCTCCACTTGATCCTGCTGTATCATATTATGGCAGTCAATGCATGGGCATAATATTGGTTCATTAGGGCCCAAACTTTCTCCATTACGCCCCCTTTTTCTCGCACAAACTCCATAAACTCACTAACACCTTTCATGTATCGAGGTGTCATCTTTTTCCCTTGAGTTATCCAACTTCGATCCATCACCTACAGTTCATCGCAATGTCCACCACAATAGATCTTAAGAACGAAAATAATTTAAATTTCAGATAGATCTAGTCCTAACCAAATCACACCCAACTCACCGCTACTGCGCCTAGACGTGATGAGCCAAGATTGTTGCATCGTCGGTGACCACTATCGTCTACGATGATCACCAGATCGCCTCGACGATGACCTTGAACTTCTCGCCCCGACCTGTCCCGTAGCACGCGAATTGATCGAAAAAAGTCATTAAGATCTATATATATAGATAGTCATAAGAGTCCTAACCGGACACGATTACAAATATGCGTGCATTAAAATACAACTACAAAAAGAACTAAGACGATTCCTGAATCAAAAAGACACCACCAACCCAGCGGTACCAGCTCGCGCTATACCTACGTCGCGGGTTCGAGATGCGGATGACCCAAATTTTTACCACTAATTCTATACATGACAAGTGGGGTCCGAAATGTACAAATATACCGCCGATCATTTATCATTCTGACTATTGGGTCCCACAATGTAGAATAATATTTAAAATAGAACAAATTCTTCCTATTAAAACTGACTAGTGGGTCTCGCATGATATTCAGTGACAGTTTCTAACCGCCACGCTCTAAATTTTGTCACCTATTATGATGACCATCTCCGCCGGTTAATCCATGACGGTTTGCCATGACAAAATATGCAATTGTCATTAATTATTGTACATCCGTGACAAAAAAAACTAATTTGTCACTGATCAAGCCTGATCAATGACGGTTTGAAACTTTGTCATCAGGCGTTTTGTCACTAAAAGTCATTTCTGTTGTAGTGATATATGAGTTAGAGAGTTACTCTCATTAGAAGGTAGAGATGGGTAGCTACTCCATTATTCCTCCTTTTGTTCGTCACTCTCCTCCTCTTTTTCATCTAATGAGCTTCCAATTTCAGCAATTTCTTCTTCCATAGGCTCCTGCATGGCATTAGTCTCTTCCTTTGGGGGAGACAAACCCTTAAGATATTCAGTAATATAAGCATTATAATCTTTGTAATTATCCATGCACTATTTAAGTATAGTAAAATTCTCAGTTTGATAATGAGCATTATCAATGTTCTCCAGCAAAGAAGCAATTTCATAGGCACCCTTAAAAGCAATAAATTCTTCAATCTGTTCAACATCAAAGAAATCAAAATTTTCCCTAGCATAAGAAGCTAAGGTTTCATTTTCATTGTCCGGACATTGGAAGGGGAGGTGTGGAGTGCGCCTCCCACAAGAACATTTTATATCAAAGAGGAAACTTATATTTTCAGCATGCAAGTTCACTTTTTTCAGAAATTCCCAAAGTTGTTTCCCTTTTTGCGACAAGCGGTGTTCCTTATAGTATTTTTGCCGATCTTCTGTGAAACCACAATAAGATCTAGTTTCAAAGAAAGTAGCCATTAAGAACAACCAAAGAACTATGCATACTAATAAAACAGGATAAAAGACTACACTAATTTTTTTTGGGTTTTAAAATTTTGCAACAAGAGAAATAAGCTAACGAGAAATAAAACAAGCAAGAGAAAAACAAAGTAAAGTGATTTAGAGTGTGAAACTCCCCTTGCTGTAGCTCCAAGATCCCCGGCAGCGGCGCCAGAAAAGAGCTTGATTGCTACTGATGAAGAGTTGGGTGGTGCCCCAAGCGAAGACGGAGATGTAGCAAGTAGCAGTTTTCCCTCGATAACGAACTGAGGTTTATCGAACCAGTAGGACCTTGACATCAGCAACAAAGTGAATGTTGAAGATCTCTGGCGCTTGATCTTCCATAGATGTGGACCTGCACACACTCAACCAAAATACTTTGCCCCCAACGGCGGAAAGGTTGTCAATCTTTCCGGTCTCGCAGAAAACAAAGCGGTTAATCGTATAGTGAAATAGATGAATTATGAAAATGGACCAGAGGAGTAATGATGGTGAAAAGTGATGAATAAAGGTTGCAATCAATGTAAAAAGATGGATCGGGGGCCATGGGTTCACTAGTGGAGTCTCTCGAGTAAATAGAACATTCATATGATGGGTATACAAATTATAGCTGGGAAATTGACAAGATTATAACACTAACTTAATCTAGCTATGACAAAGAGAACATGATAATATTTAAGTAGGCATCACGACAATGAACAAAGACTGTTGAGTCCAACAGCATCTTTGTCTAAAAAGTCCACCGTGGGATCACTATCCAGCCTGTCACTCATCGGTATTAAGTTACAAGCAACAGACATTTGCATTAAGTAAAGCGCATGAAGTAAGCAGTATTAAATATCAAAATAGACTTTAACACCGTTGTTTTACCCTTAGTAGCAACAGCACACTCTCGCCCTTAGACGTTTCTGTCACTCGTGCCCAGGAACAAAAGGGGGCATGAACCCACTATCTGGCATAAATACTCTCTCTTGGAGATACACATAATCACTTGGCCAAAGTAACTACGCACATCGGAGAGCATGCAAGAACATAAATCAACATATAAGAATCATGCACAATCTGATCATAACTTTATAATCCATCGGATCCCAGCAAACACATCACATAGCATTACAATAATCGATCTTGATCATGTTAGGCAGCTCACAAGATCATAAGACATGAAGCACAAGAGAGAGACTACCATCTAGCTACTTCCATGGACCCAAGGTCCAAGGTGGGACTACTCACAAATCATCCCGGAGGAAGGCATGGCGATGGAGAGCTCTCCGGGGTCGATCTCCCCTCCGGCAGAGTGTCGGGATCTGCTTCAGAATCACCCCCGAACTAGGGTTTGAGTTGACGGCGCCTCGGGATGACTTTTCTGGAAAATAATGGCCGCCCCCGTCGTTTTTATTGTTTTAACGATTTTATAGGCGTCGGAGATGGCCGAGGGGACCCACCAGGAGCAGGGGCGGGTCCCACCCACGGGCCAAGGAGGGGCCGTGGCAGGAGGCCGTCCCTGCCCTGTGGGTGGCCCCCAGGGCTGCCCTTTGGTCTTCTGGTGTCTTCCATCGCATAAAAAATCTCCGTAAATTTTGAGCTCAATCCGACGATATTTCCTGTGGTGGATTTTTTAAAATACAAAAACAGCAAAAACAGGAAACTGGCACTGGGCATCTTGTCAATAGGTTAGTCCGAAAAAATGCATAAAAATGATTAATATGATAATAAAAACATGTGATAACATCACAAAACTAGCATGGATCAATCAAAAATTATAGATACGTTTGACACGTATCAGTTGGATGGAGCGTGCTATTTTTCCAAGCTGGATCTTAGGGCTGGATATCATCAGATCAGACTGACAAAAGGATATGAATATAAGACAGTTTTTCATACCCATCATGGGCATTTCGAATTCACAGTAATGGCTTTTGGGTTGGCCGGTGCCCCAACAACTTTCCAAGCAGAAATGAACTGCACCTTGGCCCTTGTTTTGCACCAGTGTGCATTGGTATTCTTTGATGATATTTTGGTATACAGTGTCAATTATCAAGATCATCTTAGTCACTTGAAGCAAGTGTTGCAGTTACTAGCTGATAATAATTGGAAAATCAAGCTGTATAAATGTGCTTTTGCTCAACAGAGTATTCATTATCTTGGTCATGTTATCTCTGCTGCAGGAGTTGCTACTGATGAAAGTAAAATTGCTGCAATTAAAGATTGGCCAGTACCCTTGGATGCAAAGCAACTGAGAAGCTATCTTGGAATGACTGGCTTCTACAGAAAATCTGTGGAGAATTATGCTTCTGTTAGTTCTCCTTTGACACAGTTGTTACACAAGAATGTTCCATTTATTTGGACATCTGAGTCACAATTGGCATTTGAAACCTTGAAGAAGGCTTTGATTTCTGCTCCAGTACTTGCACTACCAGATTTTTCTTGCTTGTTCATAGTGGAAACAGATGCTTGTGATGTTGGTATTCGTGCTGTATTAATTCAGAAAGGTCACCCATTGGCTTTTGTCAGCAAAGCTTTAGGTCTTCGCAATCGTGGGTTGAGTACATGTGAAAAGGAGTACATGGCAATTGTGCTTGCAGTGGATCAGTGGCGATCCTATTTACAACATGCTGAATTTCTGATTCGAACAGATCATGCTAGTTTGACACATCTGACGGATCAGCGACTTCATACACCCTGGCAACAGAAGGTTTATACTAAACTAATGGGATTACAATATCGTATCAGTTACAAAAAGGGCACTGAAAATCGTGTAGCTAATGCATTATCCAGACGACCTCATCCTGAATTGGAAGTCAATGCCATTTCTAAATGCCAACCTACATGGATATTGACTATAGTCGATGCCTACCAACAAGATACTGCAGCACAAGAGTTACTTCAGAAACTAGCTATAGCTCCTGATCCTGATAACAAATTTACGTTGTGTAATGGCATCATTCGCAAAAAAGGCAGGATTTGGCTTCCTGACGTCGCTCAGCTACAGAATGCCATCATTCATGAATTTCATTCTAGCCCCACGGGAGGACATTCTGGCATACCAGTCACGTTGCGTCGCCTAAAACAATTATTCTGCTGGCAAGGTATGGCAAAATCTGTTCATACTTTTGTCAAACATTGTACCATATGTCAGCAAGCAAAACCAGACCGATCAAAATACCCTGGCCTTTTGCAACCCATGCCTGTTCCTAAGTCAGCCTGGCAAGTTATATCGATGGATTTTATTGAGGGTTTTCCCAGATCTGGTCGTTTTAACTGCATTTTGGTGGTTGTGGATAAGTTTAGCAAATACGCTCATTTTATTCCTTTAGCACATCCATTTTTAGCAGCTGATGTAGCAATGGCTTTCATGGACAATGTGTACAAATTACATAGCTTGCCGGAAGAGATAATATCAGACATAGATAGAATTTTCAACAGTTTGTTCTGGCGACAATTGTTTGCTCTCACCGGCACATCTTTGAAAATGAGTTCTTCTTACCATCCTCAGACAGATGGTCAAATCGAGAGGGTGAACCAGTGCTTAGAGGGATTTCTTCGCTGTTTCACTCATGCTTGCCCAACAAAGTGGATTCAGTGGTTGTCTCTTGCTGAGTTTTGGTACAACACAAGTATACATTCAGCTCTGGGTAAATCTCCATTTGAGGTGTTATATGGTCAGTCTCCTCGACACTTGGGCATCACAGTTGATAGCACTTGTCCAATTCCAGATTTACAAGAATGGCTTAAGGATAGACAACTTATGAAAGATCTGCTGCGTCAGCATTTAGATCGTATCCGTCTACGGATGAAACATCAAGCTGATAAAAACAGAACAGAGCATGTGTTTGCTGAACGTGAACTTGTGTTTTTCAAACTGCAACCCTACGTTCAGTCATCAGTTGCTCCTCGCGCCCATCATAAGCTTCTGTTCAAATATTACGGTCCTTACAAGATACTGGCTCGAGTTGGAGAAGTGGCTTACCATTTGGATTTGCCAGCAACCAGCAAGATCCATCCTGTTGTCCATGTTTCTCAGCTCATGAAGGCTTTAGGTAATACAACTCCAGTTCAGACTACTTTGCCATCTCCTTTTGATGTTGTGCAGGTCCCTACTCGTATTCTTCAGCGACGTCTACGACAACGATGCAAGGTCTCCGTCAGTCAAGTGTTGATTCAGTGGTCTGGGCAACCTGAATCTCTAGCCACATGGGAGGATTATGACGAGCTGAAGCAGCGTTTACCTTTGTCGCCGGCTTGGAGACAAGCCAGCTCTCAAGGAAGGGGGAATGTTAGCATCCCTGCTAATGATGAGGCCCCACTGGTACTGGCGCAACATGAACGCAGAGAGCGCAAGGAGAGTACCCGTTACCCGAAGCATACGTGGACCTGAAGCTGAGCTGTCCAGCGGTGAGTGGCTGAAGATAAAAGGAGGACGTCGATACCATATTCGGTTGGCGAATTAGTTGGCGGCTTCGGCCTGGCCTTGGCTCTCTCCTCATTCCTCTTGTAATTCGAATTCGAGAAACAGAGATCCCCTCCTCCGAATTCCTGTAATTGCTACATATTCCTGTGATGCTGAGTAATAGATCGAGTGCGTAGTTAACAGAATACATCAATCATTGCCCTCGCGGGGGCTTGCCATCTTGCAGACACCGTGGAGCTTATCCGGAGGAGAGCGTCTGACTTGACGACCATGGTCATCTTGTAGTTGTCGAGGGTGTCTCGCGCTAGTGGCGTGGACCTTGTAGTGGCTCTTTATTGAATGGTAATCAGGATACACCTTGACACTGACATGAACCATTGGAATGCTCTCGTCGACATCTACACAAAGTGCGGATGCTTCTTCCTGCAGTGGATGGGTTTGGGACCATGTCATGCTGGGACACCAACTTGTGAAATGATTGGTGAAAGCATGTTTCTTGGATAAATTTCTATGGTTTAACCGTCTCCTTTCGGCCTCATCCTTGTCATATAGTCATTTTTTTACTCTGGAAAGTGCATTCATGTAGCTGCATGGTTAAGTTTGATTACTTCGACACTACGTCATGTTCGGTGGTGAATTCTCAGATAACGTTTTACGCATAACATTGTGGTTTGCCTTGCAGAGAAGATCTTTGTGAGAACTTTTACATAAATGGTACCAAATCATTGTTGGTGAACTGAAGTTAAGGGTAACCATTCCTTTATATGAGGACGCATTGGTTGCTTAAAAAAAGGACGCATTGGTTCCACTCGATTAATATATTTGCTCAATCGGACAAATCTTCTTACCAACACTTCATGCTTTTCATAACTCTCATAAAATTATGAGTGCAAGAAGTTGGATGCTTGAAGTTTTGCTTACAATGAAATGTATCCCCCAACTTGTTTTCTAGGAATGGCTGATGAGGGAAAGTGTTGAAGTATAAATACACAACTCTCCTTTCCACATCAGCTCTAGGTTTTGGGTGAACATGTTAAGTGCGGGAAATCCTAAGTGGAATGCGTCGTAGTTGGTAGGGATTTTGGTTTGGGTCTCACGATAGTTGTGCAAGATGGTTAATGCCTATGAATTTTTACGGGGCTCAGATTCTTAGGTATCATTATCTTTTGTAGTTGTTAAGAATCAACTGCTGGTAATTGGTATGTGGATAACCTACTAGACACGATAAGTGTATTTATCAATTCATATTTCGGCCAAACAATCGCATAATTAAGTTTTGCTTGATTAACATACGAACTATCGTTTGCATCTCCTATTACTCTTTTTTCGCAATGGGAAATTACATCAGCCTCTACATCAAAGAGATGCATACAACCTGCTTTATTTTATTTATTCAACAAATACTGAAAAAAAACTTTACAACAATCATACAAACCGAACCCACTAAACAAAATGATAAAGCATCACCTAGCAGGACTTAAGACACCAGGCATCTACACCGGGTGAATCGGGAATGGGATCCACCCTGAAAGGGCAGTAACGACTAACAAATAGGTTGTATAAATAGACTAGGTGAGTGCCCGTGCGTTGCAACGGGGTCTTAATTAATTAATCTAATGGTTTCAGACTAATCATATTAATTTCTGGATTGCGAAGTACCTAGCTGAATACCTGTGATAAGCAAACTTACCGATTAAACAATTATCCAAATTTACAATACAAACTCCTTTTTCAGTAATAGAATAACAAGAATAACTATCAACAACAATTTGATCATCAAAAATGAAACACAAAACCACTGAAAATTTTCAGAATATTTGAAACTCGCTTAAATCTCTTATTAATTCCAAAACGGTGTTCATTTCAATCTCTACAAATTTCTGAGCTCTACCACGTCAAACTCATATTTACTCATTAGGTCGCAGACACAAGATTAAGCAAATCTCATATGATAAGAACTCACGCGCTCTGAAGTGTGTTACGACCTGATTAACTCATCCTCCCCTCCTCCAAAACATCCATAATTGGACAATACACAAAGAGCAGAATCGGTAAATACCTAAATACACATTACTCACAACAGACTGGAAAAGACAACCATCAAGTTTAAAGTATGAGACGCAATATTGTTGCACCTCGTGCAAACACATGTGCTGCTATGGTTATAGAGCCATCATGAATTCCCATTAATCATGATAAAAAATAATAAAGAACCTTGAACAGGTTCAGAAGGCATAAGGGAACAATATATATGGGCACTTAACACTGGTAGCAAAGAGAGTACACGGTAGACCTAAACTGAATAATCATATGCAAGTGTTCAATAAAATCAAACAATAAGCTAACACCTTATCATGCAAAACAATAAATATCAAAGCTCTTTAGTGTTGGTTTCCATAGTCATGTGATCAGTGGACCCTACAAAGAGGAAAATATAGTTCATCTTAATTTTATTGACTCGAACATTTCCCAAAAAAGCCATTGTATGGATGTAACTGATCTGTAGCCACAAGTTAGAAAAATTAGTAGGTTTCTAGTTCATTCACTGGTTCTGTGCAGTATCAATTAAATGGCACTTTGCGATGTATTTCGTATTTATTTCCTAAGCAAGCTTCTAGATATAAGTGATCTTGGTGCAGCTTGTGAAATGTCATAGCCAGCCGCCGGTTTCGTCGATCGGCCTGACGCCATCGTCACAACCCAGGTCGTTCATGCTCCTGCAACCCTACATGAAGAGTACACAAATAATTTGTTAATAAAAGTCTTTATTAATACCAAAAGCAAATGAACTAAAGATAGGCAAACTTCAATCAAGCAAATGAACTAAAGATAGGCAAACTTCAATCAAGCAAATGAACTAAAGATAGGAAATCACTTATTGATTCTCTCCATACTGATTCTCCCTCCATACTGATTTTCTCCATGTGTATAAAAATACGTCTGCGGAGTTGATTTATAAGAAGTTTGCTAAATAGGAAGCTAGCCAAGTGGATACCTGTGCGTGTGCATTATATTTAAACATTCAAAACTGATAAGCCGTTTCTTTTGCAACATCAGTTATCATAGGCAACAGTTCAATTGAAGAATGAACATCTCTTTGGATGATTGGATCCAGAACACCTTCACACTAAAGGAAAGAAAGGTTTGTATAATTTTTTTAGTATGAAAAATGTATATTTGCATGCACAACTTTTTAGTTCAATTTAGAATTTAGAGGATGCCCCTTTATATATCGGCTTCATTACATTTTTTACCCATCAATTTAATCTTGCTTCTCTATTTATTTAAAATCATAAGCAATCCAGATAGGAAAAGAGAAGCAGACAACTGGCAACTGCAACATAAATATCATCTCAGTTTTTTATATCTGCAAATATGCAAATGTAGTCTAGTGAGCAGAATATTACATTACTTACTGTTCGGTCTCCACCAACATTGTGGAAGATATGATTGTTAATGAACACAAAAGCCACGTCATCCATGTATGCATGACGATATTTACTCCATATCCTGTAGACAAAACATATATTTCAGAAGGAAGTACTACAATCACAAGTTAATGCAACTATGATGTGACAGGGGAAAGCACCAGCCTTGCGACCTGATACTTCTTTGGTTGACCTATTTGTTGAGGTTCTTCATAATTTCCATACACAGGTACTATTGCCTGTAAAATATAAACATGAAACAAGTTACTGAAGGTACTATTGAATATAATGGTCCAATCTTTGTTTTGGTTGTACGGGATTACCTACATTTTTTTGGGCGTTTCCTCGCCATGGCCGATCCTCACTTAGATAGCTCAGCTCCATGAGACCACTCCATCAAGAATTTTAGAATTTGCACTTTTGCAGGTTGAAGGCTCTCTTCGTTTTCAATCTTAGTACCTTAAATCGGAAGAATGGAAGTAAACAGATCGGTGAGCAGCCACAGATTGCCTTCCTGTTGGTGACTTTGATATGCATATTTCAGTAGGTAGAAAAACATGAGGAAAGTGGATAGCATGGGAGCAATGGATTCGAGCCCGGGCGAGGAAAAAAGTTTGACCTTTAGGTGTGTATGTTTTTTTTTTTGATAAAAGGCTTTATTACTTAATTCAAGTATTACACCCGGACTCTGCATAAATAGGATGCACACAGCCGACAGGGAACCAAAAAACATGAAAAAAATAAAAGTAACACCCATAGCAAATCACAAATCAACAGATCGTGCAATCCGCCTATGGTGGTGGTTCGATCTGGAGATCACGCTGCCACCCATGTCGCGTAAAAATGTCCCTCGCCGTAATCTTCAGTTGCGCAGAAACCTCCGTAAAAAGGTCTCGAAACTCCGCGCATTGTAATATGGACTACGAACGGAGCAAACTTGTGCACCGGTATATTATCTGCCAAAAGGAAACATTTTTATCATTAAAAACCTTGTCATTTCTACTAAGCCAGAGCGACCATATTACGGCTATCGCTCACACCCTAATAATAGTTCTAAATTTGTCATCAATACCATGAAGCCAGTTGCCAATAATATTTCTAAATTTTGGGTGTGTATGTGGATGAAAGGCAACGTCGTAGTTGGCTTTGGGGGGAGCAGCCTCCTGGACGTGGATGCCGCCCAACCTGCCTTGTGCGTAGAGGCCTCCCAGTCGTCGCCGGCGCGGTGCCGCCGGCATCGCGAGCTGCTTGGCCGTCTTCGTACGGATCCGACATGTCGATGCGAGCTGCTTAGCCGTGGCCGTACGAATCCGCCATGGCGAGGACCGGGGAGGACCAGATGGAGCCCGTAGGATGCTGCCCCAGTAGGCAAGCCGCTAGGTCTTTGGGGGATGCGAGCTCTCGTGGAGAGAGAGAGAGAGGGGTGTGGGTGCCACACCGGTGAGCGGAGGTACTGCACGAGGGGAGAGAGGCGGCGGTCGGGGGCAAGAGCGAACGAGAGGCGAGAGGATGGGACGGGCTGCATTCTTTGGAACCGTTTTCTGTTTGTTGAAACATTGTGTGCGATTTTTCTGGTTAGTTACCATGGCATTTGTAAGTAAATAACGGGACGTGTGATACCAGGCATTCACCACGGATCCAGCTTTTATAGTAAAGATTATTTTCACACTACAGTTATGGCGAGCTACAGTTACATCTGGAAAATGAAAAATAAAATTAGGAGATAAATAGGGAGTCATTGCAAGCATTTGCAGGTAATTAGAAAGTCACAATTAAATCGTTTTTTCTAGATATTAAGTTGAAATTTAGTCAAGGACATTGTACATCATTTATGTGAAATGCTGGTCTAAATATTTTTTATCGAACAATGCAGGAGAACTGCATGTACTTGAGAAAAAAGGGAGGCCATCAAAGTGGCCAGAAGTCTTACAAGTCGCACTGAGAAAAAAGAGGGAAAGAGGACCTCGAGAAGCAAATCAAGCTTGGATGTTCAGGCTGTGTAAGAGCAGAAAACGGGAAAAGTAGGAGCTGGAGAATGGGAAGAAGGAGACAAGGTCTGAGTTCGCCGGCGCAGGTTGAGGTCTCCAGCAGCGGCGCGTCGTGAACTGGAGAGTGAAGCGGGTATCTAACGCTGAGCTGCCGCTGCGCGCAGGATAGAAGAGATTCGAGGTGGCTGCCTGGCCGATGTCGCCGGCGGCGGCACTCCTTTCTCTCGCTCGCCGCCGGTCGCAGCTGAGCTAATGGAAGAAGGGACGCGTAGCCTATGAAATCTCAACAGATAAGAAGCCCATTAGGATTCGGAAACATATTTCCGACTCCTACTCCTATAACAGTTTCTCGTCAACGGCCATAAAAAAAGAGGCGATTAGAGTTAGGGGGAAAACACCAACGGCCTTAGGAAACATGTTCCCGTGCATCAGGAGGAGCTCGCCCTCCCTCCTCTCTGCCGCAGCCCATCTCCTACAACGATCTCGGCTCAACGCCAGCCATGGTCCGGATCTTATCCGAGGTAATAAGCTTCTCCATCGACGACCGCCGGCAGTGGCTATTTCTGGAGGGTCGATATCCCACTCGGCTGCTCGTGGATATCTGCATACAACGAGTCGAACTTTCCATAGTAGCACATGGATCGCCATACAACGCGAAGTTCATGTGAGGACTGTGCCATTTACCAACCGAACCCACGTGGTTAATGGCCACTCACCGTCTGGCTCGCGAGGTCAGCGAGCGGTTATCGTCAAGTACAAAAGGCAGCATGCCTCCAAGATCCTAGACCCACAAGATAGTGACAGTGTCCGCGTCAACGAAATTGGATCAAAGATCATTCGCTCCATACATAGTGCCTTATCCATCAAGACCAGATGATGTCACTGGCAGGACTGGAACCATCGAAGCCGGTAACATGTCTAGACTGGGTCGATGAGCTCAACTGGGAAATCATAGTTACCCAAGACGAGGACGGTGGAGGAGTGGAAAGCTATGCTGGTGGTAAGATTATTGTCACCACTGGTGTTTCTCAAACATTTCACCACAGAAGCCGAGATTGCGGTTACCCTCGCACATGAGGTAAATACACATAGTTATACTCATTCGTGAACTAGTGGTACGGTCCAGTTAATTCAAAGATCATCATGTTGTAAAATTTGTTGTGTATGTAGGTGGACATGTTCTCGCGAGGCACTCGGTAGAGATGGTCATTATTCATGGCGTATGAGTGTTCCCGACCCGCCTCCTCGCGACACCGTTCTTACGAAGGTATATTGATTCGATCACCACTTCATGTCCCCCAAAGTGTTCATTCATGTCGATACAAGAACTCGCAAACTAACACACTATGTAGGAATGTGCCTACTAAATTAATGTTAGATGATGTTATTTGTTGACAAATATGATGTTCATCACATACTCTATATTGTAGGAATGAGATTGAGGCGGATTACATAGGAATCCTGCTACTCGCTGCTGCCGCTGGTTTCATTCCCCATGCTGCCCCTCAATTCTATGAAAAGTCTTCAAAAATGGAAGGAGTCGACATTGTCCAATTTCTTCCGTTACTTTTCGCTCAGAGTTCATCCTTCATGTAAGAAAAGATCATGGCTTTTATCACGACCCATTGTAAGGGAGGAGGCAATGGAAATAANAGATCCTGTTATTTAAAAAAAATGAAAATTTAAATTTACAAGTTAAACATATTTAAAAATCCAATGTAGCCAATGGTGTATCCTACAAAATGTAAAATATCAGTTTAAATACTTTGTATTCTGAGCTGGACAAAAATGATAAAAATATGGGTCTAAGTACGCATACTTTTAACTATATCTTGCCTATGTCCAATTTTTTTTTTAAACGTGTAAATATGTTTTTTTATATTTAAAACGTAGAGATCATTAGATCTCGGGAGCCAAAGACACTTTCCACCCATATTACCACTAAATCCTTCTATCCTGTGTGAAAAATCGTGTAAGAAATAAAACCATGCAGGAACCCGTTCTTATTTGAACTGACCATAACGTATACCATAATCTTGCTAAATTTATGTTCTCCAAAAGTGATTTTAGTTATCAAGATTCAAAACAACTTTTCCTAGGAAGAGCTATCGATCTTGTAACTGCTGTCGGCATGTTGCAAGCGGAAGGGCACAGCATCTACCGATGTCCAAAATTATGTTACCGAGGTAGAGTACATGCGCCCCGATGTCACTCTAGTCTCCAGGGGAGAGTAAATTAACTTCTTTAAAAAATACTAAGGAGTGAGCTTACCTACCGGCTTTGTGCGCCACTGATCTAGATTGGTGATGGCTAGATGAGTCTGCATGTATGAGGAGAACAAATCCGTGTCAGATATTCATGGCATGCGTAAGAGCAATACGTTGATCAGTTTGTGCATCAAACAATCCGACACAAACAAGAACCAAGAACCCAGGTCGAGGAAACAAAACATTCAGGGAAAGATTCAAGCAACAGGGACTCACAGTGGTGGTGATCCAGCGGGCGGAGACGAGAACCCCGACGACGACCACGAAGAAGAAGAGGAAGATGGCGGTCGTCACCGGCGAAGAAGGGCCGCCCTTGCTCCACCCTCGCCGGGCGTCCGGGCCGGCGGCGGCTGCGGTGGCAGCGGCAGCCGTGGCCATCGCGCGCCTAGCCGCTCTCGACCTCCCTTCCACCTCTGCGTTTCGATCCACGGGTCCAGAGATATATATTTGTAAAATCGTTCCGTCCTCGGTGGCGATGCCCTCGGTTCGGTTGGTTCTGCCCTGAAACAGAAGAAGAAGAAGAAGAAGAATGGAGTGAGCAGTGGTGAAGATCGTTTGCGCCCGCGCCGATCAGTCAGGAGAACGCGTCCACGTGGCGTGGGCTCACGCAGCTGCAGGGCTCTAGGGGGCTGGACGCGGTCAGACAGGTGGTGACGTGGACACCTACGTGTGCGAGCTCCTGTCCTGTCTACGCGTGCTGCTCTAGCTCAGCCTCGGTGTCTGACCTGTGGAAGAGAACCAAATGGAGAAAAGGCCGAACCTCCTAGCTAGGCGTCGTCCGGCATCAGTCACTCGGCAGGTCTCCTGCCGCTGCTCGCCGCCGGCTCCAAGGATCGGCGCGTCTCCGGCTCTCCGTCGGCACTCCCCTAGCGTGACATTCACTGGTCGGAATGGGACCAGTGCAGCACTGGAAGAACTTAGTGGTGGGGAGTGCTCTGAAGATGCGCGCGTCTCTAGCTGAACGAATCTCGCTGTTTTAGGCGGACGACGGGAGCCGCGGGGAGCACGAAGAGGCCGCAATATAAGGAGGCGCTTCGACCCTGACGGCCTCGCAGCGGGACTTTGTCAAACCAGCGGGACGCCATTTCTTTGTTGGAAAACTATTAGGAAGCGTCGCATAATATTGTCCCGTAGTTCGTAGCTGTATACCGTGTGTATCAATTGTTTTTCCGGTGCACGCCGTGTGTAATTATCGTCCATCTACACACTACGTCTAGCCGCCGAGTGTCAATTTGCACACAAAGTATAACCTAACATGCGTAGATAAAATCTTAGTCACAACCGGAGCAATTGCAACCTATGTCGTTCTGACGAGAGTCTCGTCAGAAGAGAAGAAAAGAGAGGGAGCACTAGTAGAGAACAGGGCATCAGTACCGATTTTATATGGCCTTTAGTACCGGTTGTGCAACCGGTACTAAAAGGTCGGCACTAAAGGGTCACCCCTTTAGTACCGGTTTTAGATACTAAAGGCCCTCCACGTGGGCACACAGCAGCGCGCGCAGGCGAAGGACCTTTAGTACCGGTTGGTAATACCAACCGGTACTAAAGGTTCCTGCATTTTTTGCCCCCCTTATTTTTTCAGGGAGGTTTAGGTTTTCGGTTTTTATTTCTTTTCGCTTATTTTTCGGGGTTTAGGGTTTCTGTTTTTTCCTTTTCGCTCATTTTTCAGGGTTTCGGAGGAGAGCACGTATAAAATACACACTACACATATAAAGTACTCACTACACATATAAAGTACTCTCGTTAATTACATATAAAGTCATAATTACAATGGAGATCAACGCTAGCTTGTACATGCACGGAGTGAGTCTATTTTTCGACATAGTAGAATTCACCGAATTCATCTATGACTTGCGTCAGCATGAATCCCGCCAATTCCTCCGCAATAGCTTTTACGCGGTTTTGTGGTAGGAGCTGGTTCCGCTTCCTTGACATCTTTAAAAGAAGGAGATCCGGTCAGTTATGATCGAAACTAAACACAATTGATGGTTGCAAAATAAAAGTTGTATTTACATACCTCTCGATTTCTTACATTATTGACTCTCTCATTGACCCTCATGTGAATATACTCGCAAACGTAGTATCCACATAGTTGAGTCCCCTGTGGTTGTCGCAGACACCACTATACAAGAATATAATTTAATCAAATAATAATCAAGAGAATGATAATGGTATTAGAAAGATACACAGACCTATATACGTAGTAGTACTTACATTGTTAGCCTTGAACTCCAGGCTTATCTTTCCATTCACCGCGTTCTTCCGCGATGAACTTTCTCCAAACCCTGCCCGGAAAAGAAAATGAATTGAGGAGTTATTTTATATACTTTTGATATCCGGAAATGAACGAAGTGGACGATATAGTGCGATTGAAATTACCTCTTGAGCATTAGACGCACGCTTTTGTAATCATCTTGATCTTTCCTTATGAGTCCCAGACTTCAACTTCTCCTTCGTCGAGTCTAATGATAAACAGAATGTAGTGGAACCTGCGCACATTTATATACGCAGGTATTCAGAACTCATCAATTACACTTATTATCGAGAAAGCAAAATAGAATGTGTAAAAGACAGTAACACTAACCCGAAGTTGTAAGGAAAAAGTATTTCCTTTTTGGTACTTTGTCGCTTAAAAAACGTTAGCAAACGGTCCTCTGTGTCCTGGACATAAAAAGGTACTTTCTACGGTGACTTCATTAACTTTATCCGGGTCAATGAACCCAATGTCCCAGATTCCACCCATTCGGCATTCACGAATCTTCATTCTGCATAATAGCATACAAAAGAATGTTGTGAGGATAATTACAAGCAATGAAACGAGCTTAACTATAAATAATTAAATTACACGAATAAATTACTTACAGACAATAGCAGCTGATGATAGATTTGTCGAGAGCAAGTTGATTGTACATCTGAAAAAGTTCGGAGAAATCAACCTGCACACCATATTCTCGGAAGTAGTGTTGGTCCTTAACTCCCGCCATGAGATATTCTCTCCCTTGTTTTGCGGCGGCCATGTACCAGTTATTCAATTTATATAACTGTGTGTTAGAGCACTCGGATTTTCGACCAGAGGCAGCCCGAGTTCAAATTTAGGTTGAATTGTTATCTGCGCTATTTCATAACCCACTGTCGCCAATGACAACTTCTCCATGCTCGATTCCCGAGCTTCAGGAAGCACAATGAGCGGGGCGATCGATTGTGCTTCTTGTTCTCCGAGCTGGGCAACTCTTTTTCCCGCACGCTTTGTCTTTCTCCGTCTGTGAGGAAAGTACCTTGTCAATACCTCGCTCATAGTCTGAAAGGGGCGGCTGTGGAAACCTATATAGGTTGTCAACGGTGCGATCTTTTACCTCGGTTGTATAGTCTTCAGAAGTTCCTTCATGGGGTCAAGTCTTGCCTCCAGTCTTCCTTTTTTTCTGTTCAAAAAAGGCTTTAGCCTTGCCTTGTGTGCTCAGTTTTAATTCCTCATAGTCATCTCGCCAGCTAACTTCTCAGGAGCCTTGACTTCCTTGGGTTTTCTTGCACGTTTCTTGACAGGGGACGACGTGAACAGCTTCCGCTTTGTCAAATTACTGCTAGTGGGCGCAGCAGTCGGCTGACGGGACGGCGCGGGCGATGGACTCGCGGTGGGCTCCACATCGTCCGGGGGAGGAGGGTGGACTTTGCTGTGGTGAATTTCTAACCGGAGGAGTCGGTGGCCTTGGCGCCGAGTCTGGAAACTTGATGTATTTCTTCTTCCATAGAACGATACCAAGCTCGACTTCTCCCAATGTCTTCTCGCCTTCAGCTCCAGGAATGTCAAGATGCATTGAGTTGAATCCCGACAAAACTTTCGTGACCCCGACACGAGCAAATCCAGCTGGAATCTCACCAAAATGGAAGGTTGCTCCAAGTTGAATGTGGTAAAGCATAGCCATTCGCCACCGGAAAACTAAGGTTATTCATTGGCGCATGTAACTCACAATTTGTCTTCTCCGTGATATCATCCACGGGGGTAGCGCGCCGCCGACGGTTCATCAACTGCAGGATCTTGTAGCTGCGTGGAACCCACGCTGCTTTTCCGCTGAGATGGGCAGACTTCGACTGCATGATCTTCTACTCGCGGCTGAGATCCCTTTGCTGGGTAATTAAAGCAGTTGCTCCTTCACATCATGCATCTGGCTTTCTAATGCAGTAGTAACCTCTCCGCCTCCCTCTTTTTACTTCTGCAATGTTTTCTATAAGTTGCAGCGTCCTCCGGAAACCCTTCAAGAAAACCAACCCCGCCTCCTCTGCCTCGACATCGTCCCCAGTGTTCTTTATTCCCGAGGGCGAGTGAAAGCTCGTCGTCCTCTCTATCGGGAACATATTTTCCCTGTCGGACTAGTTCTATTGCGTCAACTAGTTTTTTGGCGACTCTTGTAATTCTTTTCTTCCATTTTCCCTGTGCAACAATCAGCCCTGTGTCTGGGTCCAAGACTGCCCCATGCGCAAACAACCAGAACTTGGACCTGTCGGGCCAGCCATCTGTCTGTGGAGTGATCCCCTTTTTTACGCAAGCTCGTTTTCATAGGCTTCCCACTTAGGCAAGGCAAGTCTTGTAGCCACCTGAGCCCAAACGATGGTGATATTTCTTCTTCTGAGCATTCAACTTATTTTGGGGTCGATCGGGCCACAGCGAACGGCCTGATTTCCTATACGCCGCAAATTCAGGCCAGTCATCTTTTAGCTTCTCTAGAGCTCCGGTGAAATTTGGAGGTTTTTTCGCATATTTCTCCACAATGCGTTCTTCCAGTTCTTGAATTGCTGGGCCATTTTGCTAAGAGGTCCATTGCTTGACTTTATCCTGCCTCTTCTGTGGGAGATCTGCCGGTAGGGTGAAAGAATCCAACATCGAGGTCCAAAGGGTATCTTTAATTCTTTCCTCAAGATATTTGCGCCAATGTTGGCTTTCTTCGGCTTATTCCATTCTGCAACGGTGATCGGGACGGCGTCCCTAACAAGAACGCCGCATTGAGCTACATATTTAGTGTAGATTCCTTCGGGTTTTCTCCGGTTTGCCTTTTACACTAACTTCGTCGATCGACACTTTGCACCATCCGGCAGCTTTACCCCTTGGTTCGGGCCCGTTTAGGGATTGACGACTTAGATCCAGAGGGCTAAAAGAAAAATGTTTCGTTAATAAGTGCAATATAAATCAATTAATGCAATCTAGCTAGTGATCAACAGACTAATATATACCCTCGCCGGAGTTTTCTAACGGCACTTCTTCGTCGTCGTGTCGTCTCTGAAATTTTCTAACTCAACTCCCTCACCGGAGTCATTCAAAACATTTCGCGCTGAAATCTTCGTCGTCTTCTTCGCCGGAATCTTCTCCATCAGAATTGGGTCCTGCAGCCCTATCATATATAATTGCTTGCATCCGGTCTTCATTCTCCTCGTCTCGGATGAAGGGGGCGTCGTCCTCCATAGCTCAATGTCACTGCAAATTTTTAATTCATAGCAAACAACTTTAAATTTCATTGCAACTAAAAATAACATTGCTTTGATAAATTTTCAAACTTGCTAAATTTACTTATACACTAATGAAATAAATTTCAAACTTTTCTACTAAAATTTTCTAACTTAGCAATATTCCAAACTTAGGAATATTTCTAAATTAGCAATATTTAAAACTTAGCAATGTTTCAAACTTTACTATGTTATCTAATGACTTAGCAATATTTCTAACAAAATTGCTACACTAATTAATAAACTAAATAATTTTAAACTTTGGTAAATTTTCTAACTTGGTAAATTTGCCTAAACAACTTTAATATTCTTATACACAATAATATGCATCTAAAAATAACATTGCTTTGATACATTTCTTATACAAAAAAATATTGCAAAACTAAAAATAACATGCTTTTATCTTATACAATAATTATTCTAACTTAGCTAAATTTTGTACATTTCAATTTTCTAACTTTGCAAAAATATACCTTGCTTTGCTAACTACATTTTCAAATTTCTAAATTTTCTATCTTTGATAAGTTGCTAGTGTTCAAATTTGCTACATTTCAATTTTCTAACTTTGGCAAAAATTGCGACATTTTGTAATGATACATATTGCTACTAAAAGGGCTTTGCTACATGTTCAAAATTTCTAAATAACATATTGCAACTAAAATGACTTAGCTAAATTTTCAAAAGTTGCTACTACAATTTATACAATAGAATATACACATTACGACTAGAATTTATACACACAAAAAAGGAAAACAAAAACCTGCCGGAGATGTGCGGGTGATGGCGCCGGAGATGGTGTGGGTGGTGGCACGCGGCAGTGGTGGACGGCGCTGGAGCAGGGGCGCGCCGTGGAGGCCGAGCAGAGGCGGCGGAGGGCGCCGGAGCGGGGCGGCGGAGGCGGAGATGGTGCGCGCGAGGTGTGGGTGGAGTGCGGCGACAACGTGCGGCGATTGCGCGCGGCGACAAAGCGCGGCGATGACGCGCGGCGGAGGTGGACGCGGCGAGGGAGGGAGGACGCGGCGAGGGAGGGGCGCCGACCGGGCAGGGCTTAGCACTTAGAGGAAATTGGGGACGATTCCCCGTTTAAACTGCTCAAAACAGCCTTTAGTACCGGTTGTTCTCCGCAACCGGTACTAAAGGGTCTTTAGTACCGGTTGTAGATAACAACCGGTACTAAATGTCTGTTTTGGGCCGCGGCAAAATTTCGGGCGCGAAGCCCACCCCTTTAGTACCGGTTGTATTTAACAACCGGTACTAATGGGCTTTTGATTTTTTTCCTCTAGTTTCTTTTTTCTCTCCTATTTTTTCTTTCTTATATTTTCTGTTTATTTTTTCTTTATTATGTTTTCTGTTTATTTTTTCTTTCTTATGTTTTCTGGTTATTTTTTCTCTCTTATTTTTTCTCTATATTTTTAGATTATAGGTGAATTCATTTAATTACAAAATTTGGAATTCGAACTCCATTAATTCACTAATTAAATTTATAAATTCAATATCTTTTCATCTGTTTATCAGAAAAATGCAATTAAAATATCAAAATGTTGTTAAAAATGTAATCTATCTATTTATGAAAAATTAATTTTTTTTTAACTATAGGTGAATTCATTAATTACAAAATTTGGAATTTGAACTCCATTAAGTCATTAATTAAACTTATAAATTCAATATCTTTTCATCTGTTTACAGAAAAATGCAATTAAAATATCAAATTGTTGATAAAAATGCAATTAAAATATCAAGGAGGTGGGCCGTCCCCCTCGTACCTGGCGAGACCCAATATTTGCATACATAGCATGAATATCACACACATCTCCCGAAGTGATAGTTTAGGTCGCAAGTTTTCAAAAGCAAGTAGTAACCTAAACTACGATCATAGACAAGAGAACTGCAATGGCGATCACAAACTCTGAAACTAACTTCGACCGATTCCTGAGCCGCGGGGTGCTGAGCCGCTGGCGCTGCGCATCCAAAGAGAAGGAACCCTCACAGGGTCATAGCTCACGTGAGAAGGAACCCTCTGAAGAACGACCACCTACTGTCATACTGCCTATCCAATAGATACATGTAGCGACGGACGTGCTCATCCTCCTCCCTGATACAGCGACGTACCTACTCCTAGGGGGCCGGCTCCCTGCACCGAGCGTGACCACGCGACTGCCACCACAGAAGATCCGGGTCGACGACGTCACCCGGATTCCTCACCAAGCTGCGCATCCCGGAAGGTAGCACCTCCCAGTGCCAGCCCGGTGGAGCCCAGTCCGCACATCGCCCCTTGGTCCAACATGGACATCGTCGCCGAGAACACCTAAGTCAAAATTTTGTTACAATGGAAGAGTGATGAGGTTGCATATATGAGTTTATATGTGATATGGCAATGGCGGCCAAGCCTACATATATATAGTGAGAAATTACGGGAAGACGAAGGCGGGAAGCGGTGGGAAGAAGCACACGGATCGTGTGTTTCTTTCAAGCGCTTGTGAGCCGTTGGATCAGGGGTGTGTTTTTTTAGAGCGCTTGTGAGCCGTTGGATCAGAAGCACACGATCGTGTGTTTCCTTCGAGCGCTTGTGGGCTGTTGGATCAGGGCTTTAGTACCGGTTCGTGTTACCACCGGGACTAAAGAAGCACACGGATCGTGTGTTTCTTTCAGCGCTTGTGAGCCGTTGGATCAGGGGTGTGTTTCTTTAGAGCGCTTGTAAGCCGTTGGATCAGAAGCACACGGATCGTGTGTTTCCTTCGAGCGCTTGTGGGCTGTTGGATCAGGGCCTTTAGTACCGGTTCGTGTTACCAACCGGACTAAATAAGCACACGGATCTGCACAGGTACACCTTCTAATCGCCTATAAATAGCGACGTCCCTGCAGCGAACGGCACACAACGAGCGTCTACCTTTGCCACCGAACCCAATGGTTGGATTTAGCCTACCCGCTGGCATGTTCCCTAACACAAGCCCTCGGGTAGGTTGAATCCAACCACTGGATTAGGGTGACACAATGATGAATTGCCGAGAAGGTGGGAGTGGTGGTGGTGGAAGTGGTAGCCATGCCCTCGGTCGGATCCAAGAAGCTCCAAGGCTCTCTGATGATCTACAACATTCCCAACACTTTTTGGGACGGTCGTTAGATCATCAGAGAAGTCTTGGGCTGTTTGGATCGAAGGTCGATTTGCTGCTCACGACGACGCGAGTCGGATGCGCAAGCTTCCGGATGGGTAAAACCAGTGTTGGATCAGCCACATGACCCTATATGCAAATCATTTGGATTCCCGTCATACAGCCCAACGGTGCATTTGATATGCAGGCACTCACGAGCCACCGTTGTGCTGTATGACGGGGAAACCGTGTGCATTTGATAAAAGGTTTAATACATTAATTATTACACATCACCAACAATATCCCTATCTAGTGTTCACTTGTTTTTTCGTGTGTGTCCCTTTCTTCTGATTGCGCCGTAGCCATGGACAATCTTCATCATTTAACACGATGCTTGGGTCAGTTTTCAGTTTGAAGGGCGGAATTTCATTAAACTTATTGTAATCTTCTGACATGTCTGTCTTGTCCTCCACTCCCACGATGTTTCTTTTCCCTGAAAGAACTATGTGGCGCTTTGGCTGATCGCATGATGTATCGGCTCGCTTATCTTTTCTTTTTTTCGGTCTGGAAGACATGTCCTTCACATAGAAAACCTGAGCCACATCATTGGCTAGGACGAATGGCTCGGTGTGGTACCCAAGATTGTTGAGATCCACTGTAGTCATTCCGTACCGCCGGTCCATCTCTACCCCGCCTGCCAGGTTGACCATTTGCACTGAAACAAAGGGATCTTAAAAAAGGTCCATAGTCAAGTTCCCATATCTGTTGTATGCAACCATAATATGTGTCCTTTGTCCCATCGTCGTTTGTTGCATCAAAGCGGACACCACTGTTTTGGTTAATGCTCTTTTTGTCTTGGGTTTCTGTGTAAAATGTATTCCCATTTATCTCGTATACTTGGAAAGTCAATATAGTCGAAGATGGTGACTTGGCCAACAAGTATAGCTCATCTCCAACAGTGGTGTTATTAATGAGATGTGTACGCAACCAACTGCCGAAAGTTTCCACGTGCTTTCCTTTAATCCAGAAGTTAGTCTGCTCCGGGTATTCGGAGCGTAAATATCCATGTGTTTCACGATATACGGAGCCACCAAACTAGAATTTTGTAGAACTGTGTAGTGTGCTTGAGTGAAAGAATGCCCGTCCATACTTCTTGTTGCTTTCTTTCCTAGCGTGCCTTTTCCACGCAGTCTCCCCTCATGGCGCGATTGAGGAACACCGATAGGCTTAAGATCTGGAATAAAGTCAACACAAAACTCAATGACCTCCTCTGTTCCATAGCCCTTGGACATGCTTCCTTCTGGCCTAGCACGGTTATGAACGTCCTCTCAAAGGGGAACATATTGTGTAGAAATACAGGACCGAGAATGGAAATCTCTTCGACTAGGTGAACTATGAGGTGCGTCATAATATTGAAGAAGGACGGTGGAAACACCAACTCGAAGCTGACAAGACATTGGACCACATCCTTCTGTAAACTTGGTAGAGTTGCTGGATCGATTACCTTCTGAAAAATTGCATTGAGGAATGCACATAGCTTCACAATGGGTACTCGAACGTTTTCTGGTAGAAGCCCCCTCAATGCAACAGGAAGTAATTGTGTCATAATCATGTGGCAGTCATGAGACTTCAGGTTTTGGAATTTTTTCTCTGCCATGTTTATTATTCCCTTTATATTCGACGAGTAGCCAGAAGGGACCTTGATACTGCTCAGGACTTGAAAAAAGATCTCCTTCTCTTCTTTGGTAAGAGCGTAGCTGGCAGTACCTTGATACTTCTCTGGATTCTGGTTGTCTCTTTCGTGCGTACGTTGCTGGTCCTGCCGTGCATCCGTTGTATCTTTCGTCTTCCCATACACGCCTAAGAAGTTTAGCAGGTTCACGCAAAGATTTTTCGTCACGTGCATCACGTCGATTGCAGAGCGAACCTCTAGGATTTTCCAATAAGGTAATCCCAAAATATAGATTTCTTTTTCTACAAGGGTACGTGCTTGTTTGCGTCTTTCGGAACAGATAGACTGGCAGGACCCTTTTCAAAGATTACTTCTAAATCCTTGACCATGCCATATATAACATCACCATTAGGGCGTGTAGGCTTTGTCCGGTTATCTGCCTCACCTTTGAAATGCTTGCCTTTGTTTCTTACGTGATGCCTGTTTGGAAGAAATCGACGATGCCCCAGATACACAATCTTGTTACCTAAATATATACTGTCAGTATTATCTAAACAGTGCGTGCATGCATTGTATCCTTTGTTCGATTGTCCTGAAATGTTACTAAGAGCAGGCCAATCATTGATGGTTACAAACAGCAACGCTTGTAGGCCAAATTCCTCCTGTTTGTACTCATCCCACACACGTACGCCTTCGTCAGACCACAACTGTAAAAGTTTATCAACTAATGGACTCAGATACACATCAATGTCGTTGCCGGGTTGCTTCGGGCCTTGGATAAGCACTGGCATCATAATATACTTTTGTTTAATGCACAACCAAGGAGGAAGGTTATAGATACATAGAGTCACGGGCCAGGTGCTATGACTGCTGCTCTGCTCCCCAAACGGATTCAAGCCATCTGTACTTAGACCAAATCTTAAGTTCCTTCGTCAGCTGCAAAATGCCCAAACGCACTGTCGATGTTTCTCCACTGAGACCCATCAGCGGGGTGTCTCAGCATCTCGTCTTCCTTACGGTCTTCTTTATGCCATCGCAACAACTTGCCATGCTCTATGTTTTGAAACAAACGTTTCAACCGTGGTATTATAGGAGCATACCACATCACCTTCGCGGGAACCCTCTTCCTGGGGCTATGCTCGCCCTCAACATCACCTGGGTCATCTCGCCCGATCTTATACCGCAATGCACCGCATATCGGGCATGCATTCAAGTTCTCCTACTTCTCACCGCGGTAGAGGATGCAGTCATTGATGCATGCATGTATCTTCTCCAGCTCTAATCCAAGAGGGCAGACAATCTTCTTTGCTTCGTATGTATTGTGGGGCAATTCATTATTTCTTGGAAGACTCTTCTTAAATATTTGTAGCAACTCTTCAAATGCCTTGTCAGATATTCCATTCTTTGCCTTCCACTGTAGCAATTCCAAGGTGGTACCCAGCTTTTTCTGGCTATCTTCACAATTTGGGTACAACAATTTTTTGTGATCCTCTAACATGCGCTCCAACTTCGACCACTCGTTTTCACTTCCGCACTTCATCTGTTCATCAAGAATGACCCGACGAAGATCATCATCATCGGATTGATCAACAATGACCTCATGCTCAACTTCGTCTTCCCCCATTGTAGTATCACCGTGTTCAGAGAACACAGGATAGTTGTCATCATCCTTTTCTTTAGGGTCTTACATTATAACCCCTCTTTCTCCATGCTTGGTCCAACAAAAATAATTGGGCATGAAGCCTTGTCGCAACAGGTGGGAGTGTATGGTTCTTACGCTCGGGTAATTCCACGTATTCCGACATTCATCACATGGACAAATCATAAAACCATTCTTTAGCTTGTTTAACTTAACCACATCGAGAAAACGATGCATGCCATCAATGAACTCGGGATGGCGTCGATCACCGTACATCCATTCTCGGCTCATCTGCATTACATAAATAAATCAAAAACCATTACACCAGCTAAATAATGAATAGAGATACGTGACCAAATTAATTAATACAAATTCATCACATTAAAACCAAAGTAGAGTAGTGCCCAAATGTAATACATAGTTCTCACGAAACATACATCAATCGAAACTAACATACAACTATCTAAAGAATTTATATCCAACAACAAATGCGATCAGAATCGCAACCAAGGTAACTATTGAACCAACTGCATAATGATACCAAGCCTCTTGACTAATGACATATTTTCTAATCTTTTTAAGCTTGACGCGCATTGCATCCATCTTCATCTCGTGAGCAGCGATGACGTCGGCAAGCTCGACCCCGTGAGCATCAACAATGTCGGCAATTTTCAAGTCCAATACCATCTTCTCTTCCAGGCATTGGAGACGAAGATCTTCACTTATCTTCAATTTTGCTTTCAAATCGTTGTTTTCTTTTCTAAAAACTCGACAATGGGGTCGGCTGGAATTTCCGGTTCAACTATCTCCTAAATAAAAATATATCTATGACAAGTTGGTCGGCATGATTGTTATAACCACGAAAAAAATTAGTTATAAAAATATACCACATCCGAATCATAGACCGGACGAGGGCCGACGGGGACGGATATCAAAACCATGACACTATACATATAAAAAAACACAAGAAAATTATACAACAAATAATTATGCATTTAAATCATATAACTAACATTTTTAAAATAAAAGATAAAAAAAACTCACCGAGGTGGTGTCGATTACGGAGCGGAGCGGGCGAACGACGGCGGTGAGGAGGGGGACGGGACGACACTATATATATGAAACCACAAATTATACCTTAATTTGAGCTCAAAATGCATATAAAATAAATGAAATCCCTAACTTAGACATTTCATCAAACACCTTGTAAGCACTACAAAAATCAAACTAGCTAAATTTGCAACAAAATGAGCTAAACTTGAAATGCCGAAAGAGTAGATGAAGTTGCTAACCCTTGTATATGTAGATGCCACAAATCTTGACAAATATTGGAGAAAAATGAGGTGAAGTAGAGCTTGGGAGAGCAAAGAAAGAGAAAAAATGGAGTTGTGTTCGAGCTGAGAAATGGATCTGTGGCTCGGGGTGGAAGAAGGTAATATAGGGAAACCTTTAGTACCGGTTTATAATACCAACCGGTACTAAAGATGGGCCTTTAGTACCGGTTGTTCATAAAAACCGGTACTAAAGGGCTGGCCGTGGGCCACCAACCGTGGCCGCATGTGCACGAACCCTTTAGTACCGGTTGGTATGAACAACCGGTACTAAAGAGTAGCCTTTAGTACCGGTGGTTAATACCAACCGGTACTAAAGGGTTCGAGGCTGGGGCCCCGGCTGGCACACAAATACAACCGGTGCTAATGCCCCCTTTAGTACCGGTTTTTGTGCAACCGGTACTAAAGGGGGCGCACCGTTGCCCCCTTTTCTACTAGTGTGAACATTAATCTACTAAGCACCCGGGCCCTACGAAATTATTCTCTTCGGTTGTGTGGTCGCCTATTTTACCTAAAAGGCTATAAAACTATCTATATACCTTCGAGGGGGGTTGTTTCATGACACGCGTCGGCTGTCGGCCGAGACATGAAACAGAGAAACAACAGGCCGTTGCCTGAGGAGAATTGGAGGGGGAACCGTTTCCAGAATTGCCTCCGGCCACCTCTCCTCCATCGCCTACTCGTTGCTCTCCGTCATGAGGAGCTAATAATCCCTGGAATATGGGTTTGTTGTAATAGATTGATCATATCTCTCCATGTGTTATCATTGTTCTACATCGTATGAGCAGTCCTCCTGCATGATTACGGCAATATAGATGAATTGATATGGTGCATCCTTGTTTATAAGATCATTTATTCCATGCACTTCATGCTATGTTGAGATATTTATAGATGCATATTATGTTTTCGTTCTATTTTCATATATGAAAGGATTGCACTATACATTGTTGATGTAGATGCGGACTGGCCGTAGATGAACAAAACTGTGACCCAATTCTATGCATTTTATGCTCTCGTTATTTGATTTAACTATGAAATGATGATGGCGTGGACCTTAACTTCCATCAGCTCCAGCGTCGGAGCGGCTAGGCGGACGCAAACCTAGGCAAGCTCCGACCGCCGCCTCCCTCCCCCCCCCCCAACCATCGCCTCGCCGCCGTCAGAGGGTGCCGCAGAGCAATCCCGGGCGGCGTCCGCGGCGGGGTCATATCTTCGCGTGCGTAGGCCCATGACGAGCGACTCAGGCGCATCCGGGCGTGACGAAACGTTACTCTCAGGTTGTTGCGGCCTGGACGGCGACGCGGCACCGGGATCGTCTGCATGCGGGTCGTTGCGGAGGGGGCTCAAGGCTAGTGCGGCTGGGGTTCACCTGCGCTACGGCTGGCCCCATCAAGCTTGGCCGTCCGGGCCAAATCTGGGCCCCGGCAGCCGGATTTCACATGGTGTTGCGAGGCGGAGCTCAGGATGTCTGACGACGGTGGATCTTGCTCGAGGAGCAGATGCGGTGCGGGAGGTGGTCCGGTGGAGGTGTGGTGCAAGTCAGGCTGACGGTGTGGCCGTTGTCCGGCACCATGGTTACGTGTGATTTGATGGTTGCGTTTGGGAGGCGGCAACGTTGTTGTCCTGGCTTGAGGTGCCGCAACCGCCATGGCTTGCGGAGAAGCTCGATGGTTGGCGACAGGGTTGAACTACCTATCATGTTGATCCTTTTGCCTCATGGTCGGATATCTCCAGGCGAAAGCCTTGCACACGGACTTCGGCCGGTGTCGACGATGGCGGCTCCTTCGGGCGTCGTTCTCCTTATTTGCATCGTTGTGGAGTGTCAATACCGACCAACGTGAGTCATTCTAGGACCTATAGGTGAAAACCTAAGCTCCATCTGAGCAGACGAAAACGGGTGCGTCTACCTTCTTGAAGGCATCACCTTGGAGTCCCCAGCCCTCGCGATGCGACTGGTTCGCTCAGATGGGAAGGATAGCTCTATGGTCGAGGGAGGCGGACTCCAAGGCAACGGGACCTAGATAGTGGATGGGCGTCGAGGCGGCGGCCTCGGACCACCATGCGGTGTCGGCTTTATGGTGCACGAACTTTTCCTAGCATGGTTCTTGGGTGGAGACTAGGGGCAGTGACTTGCCGAGCCGGCTGGTTCCGCTTCCAGCAATGAGAAGTGTATCCTGGCTGCTATGTCGGGGCAGCGGCCCCGGGTTTGGCGTGTCGTGTGAGGTCTGCAAGCAGTCGTCTGGGTAGCGAGGGCTACAAGATGGTTGGGTCGTATGGCGTTGTGGCTCGTGTGCGGCTTTGATGCCGAGTGGTGTAGGTCCGGCGGCGGCCCTGGAGTAGGAGGTGTGTGTTTGTTGTGTTTGGTGGGCTAGCATCGTGTGGACGGCATGTCTCTTCGCTTGTGTGGTTTCAATGTATAGGATATATGGTTTTTTTTACCCGGTTTGTCTTATAAACTGGATCAACTCTATTCTATCTAATTAGGCGGTGGATATCGACCACCTTAAGCTCAATTTTTTTTATGAAATGATGCATATTGTAGGGTATTTATGGAGACCATGAAATTTTATACAGTAGTTGAACTTTATTCTTAATATCTTTCTTGCTTGCGCATGTATGTGGCCTTGGGATCAATCTCAATCACTGATGGATATAGTTTAGACTAACACGCTGGGCTAAAAAACACACAACTCAGCTCAAAACACAGTCATGTGCCCAAGTGTATCTTGTGAGCGCTGTAAAAGTGTTTGGCCGCTGCCGGCCAGACCGCCGCAACTGGTGCTCGCCACCTTCGGTGCGTTAACGCACAAACCAAGCCGCCATCATTGATCGAAAACTAGAACCGGAATTCTTATCCTCTCCCATGACCAAACTGATGATGCAGGCAACTATATCTCTCTAGTCTCTACGTCTGTTCTCTGCTACTGTTTTCTTTTATTATAGAGTAAATTCCACTTTTTTACTCCCTGTTTATGATTTTATGACACTAGTTACCCTATTTAATTTTATGTGCCATATTTTACCCTGTACTTGTAACAAGTTTTACCCTCTTTAACCGTTTGCCCCTATTTTTGACATATCGGAACAACCGACGATCCTACGTCGACGCTGAATCAGCAAACCAACTTAGATGAGTAAATTAAAATTTTCGTTTCCTTCTCTAGCCCTCAACCAGATCCAAGCCCACCCCACAAACCCAGTCTGCACTAACCTGGCTCGACTTTCAGGCCAGATTGATACGCCCGCACCTATTCGAGGGCAAAATAGAGGCATGTTCCTTCTACCGAAACATAGGCGGGGGAAGGAGCAGTGCACCGACGGCCTAGTTTGCCACGGGCGATCACCGAGATTGCTGCCTTCCCAGGCCTTGGTAATAAAACTTTCTTCTTCGACCCCTCTTGATAAAGGAAACAAAAATATTAATTTACTCCTCTAAGTTGGCTTGCTGATTCAGCGTCAACATATAATCATTAGTGGATACGTTCTAGCAGAAATAAGAATAAATGGTTAAAGAGGGTAAAACTTGACACATCGTAACAAGTATAGGGTAAAACATGGCAAAAAATATTAAATAGGGTAACTAGTGTCACAAAATCACAAGCAGATGATAAAAAGTGGAATTCACTCTTTATTATACCCATCCATGAGCTTCTACCTCAAGGCTTTATATAGTACTCCTCCGTACCACAATATAAGACGTCTTAGCATGCTAATTTAGCTAATCAAAACGTCTTACATAATGGTACAGAGGAGGTACTAGTCCATACGAACTCTCATATTCGAAAAAGAAGGTAGTATTATGTCGACGTAATGGGCAGCTAGCGCTTCACGTATTTTTTTTTCCAAAAGTGGCCCTTGGGCCTAACTAATTACACATGTGGCCTCTTTGTAAAACTAATTTCAAATCTGGCCTCTGGGCTCGGCGCCAAATGGGCCGGCGCCGAAGTTGGGCTACTCGGTGTGAGGATGAGCCATCGCCGAACCTGGGTCGGCGCCATTTGGGCCGGTGCCAAACCCTTCAGCCCATCTGGTGGCAAAATTGGTTGGCGTCGAGCAGCCCAACTTCGGCGCCGGCCATTTGACGCCGAGCCCAGAGGCCAAATTTGAAATAGTTTACAATGAGACCACATGTATTGTTAGTTCATCCCAAAGGTCATTTTTGATGAAAAATACGCGCTTCACACAAGTTGTTTGACGTTGGTTGCTGGAGCGTGGCGGAGTTGACGGAAGCTCAAGTGTGCGTGCATGGGAAAAGCGGCTGTGCAAGAATCACCCCCAGTTTAACATATACAGTATGAGTCATGATGATGCTGTTACATATTCGTGGCAGAACTTCACCACTGTCATGGTCTTCACTCACTGCACTGCTACTTCTTTGAGACAGTTCTGCACGGACTCTTCTAGCGCTAGCCGCTAGGCTGCAATGAGGCGAAGACAAATAAGCTGCCCCAGTAAGGGAGTGAAACAGCCTAGGCCTGCTGAAACGTGCGATTTGAAAATTGGGGTTACAATTATTTCAGGCCTATTTGTCTGTATTTTGCATCATCGCCCACAGGCCCGTTTCTGTGTATTTTTGCATCATCTCCACATCAGACTCGACCCTCACCGATCACCACAGATGTAGCTCATATTCCAGCGGATCTGGCTGAGGCGCAAAGATTCTCCCCTCCATCTTCGACAGCATGGGAGCAGCAAGACGAGACAACCATAACAATGCCTCCAGCCCTCTCAGACAACCAATGATATAAGACCCAACCTACAAAATAAAGCACATAACTTTGCATTAATGTTGTGAATATTATGGCATTTTAAGGCATATTGCCACAATGTTCCAACTTATTGTATCATCCTACTAAATACAAGTGTGGATAGCCAAAAGAACAAAAAAAACAATAGCAAGCACGCAAAGTAGCTACAGTGCTACAATAGTCGAAATGTTGAAATTATCCTCATGTTCATGTTACAAATGTTCCAACTATGGTCTTCCCATTAAATAGTGAGACAATTCTTACCAATAATGCACAGTACTGCATAGTTACTGTTTCTTCCACATTGGTACAATTCAATGAAAACTCGAGTGATCAATGTTGTTCGAGTCCAAATGACCACATTGATCACTAGGGAATTCATGTTAATGGACCACGGAGTTGAAGCCATGGGTTACCCGTCAAGTAACCGAGGGACGTAATTCTGTGGAGATAATATGTTAAAAAAATATAAAAACATATACAAAAATAAATAGTGTGTAAAATCAACATATAGTTTCAGGGAGACCGGGTTCGAGGGAGCCCTTTATTTTTAAAAATCCGAAAGTCACATTCTTAAGTTTCAAAAAAATCTGAAAAAAAATCTTGATGTAGTCAATGATGTATCCTAGCAGTGAGATTTTGCAACGCCTGTAGGATACATCATTGACTACATCCAGGATCTTTTTTAGAAATGTTTGAAACTTTGAAATATGAATTCCATTTTAAAAAAATAAAGGGCTACCTAGAGCTCGGCCTCCATTTGAAGTTTCCACTTGTTACTTACCTTTAATCTCCTATAGTTAATTAGTTCTTACCTTGTATTCGAAAGAAATACACAGCTGAGGGTGCATAAGCCATAAAAATCCGTTCCCACCACCCACCACCGAAGCAACAAACAAGACGACGTTGAAGTTGGCATAGTATTCCTAAACAAAAACAACATATATGTGATCAGTTCAGAGCACAAAAATTGTTTGATACAGCAATACAACATGTAAAATAAATATAAAAAACAATGCAGCAAAAGTGACAACCAGATCATGAATTTGGATCTCTCTATTATGCAAAAAAAAAATGATAGATAACTTATCATATCATGACATCCAATTAAAGAAAATCAAATGACAAGTACGAGAGGTGGTGTTGGCATGTTTCGGTATATTAAATTTCTCAGTATATACAAAATTTGACATATTTGGCTTGTTACATGAAGAATATGCATAGTACAGGGTAGCCAGGCAGCCGGCTATCTTAGTACATATGGCCTCACAGTGATAACATGTTGTTTAAGTTAGATTTTTCGAAGAACATGTAGAATGATTATTATTAATATAGAAAAATAAGCATTCTCATGTCATAATGTCCGTGTCCAAAATATTCTATCAACCAGAGAATTCCTACTTTTATTTTCCATACATATTTCTATAAATCTTATTTGTTTATTCAGGAATATTTTAAGCATAAATAGCAAAGGAAAATGAGACTAACGTTTCTAGCAATACCAAGGGAAAAATTTCAAGAATTCATAAAAATACGACCACGTAATGTTACTCCACTAAGGTTCCCCCGTTTAGTATCATGCCTAAGGCGGAGACATACATTATTACTTGCTTTAGCAAAATAAAAAGGACATCCTTGTTATTTCTGGTATCAGAAAACATACAAGGAGAGTGGGGAATGATATGATAACACCAGAGCAGCAAAATATGCAAAAATAATAAGTAAATTTATAGGTGAACAAAAAGTTCACATAATCAAACAGAACATGTGAAAAATAGTGATATTCCTAAAGTCATCATATATGATGCAAAAGCCCCATTAACTGCATGTATATAAGTTTCAAACCCACATCTAAGGAAAGTACAACAAACTAAAAATAACTTGATAAAGTTTCGGTCAATATTAGTGTATAAGGATAACACGTACAGTGGATGCAATCCGACAGGAATGTGATAGTACTCCGAATGCCACAGCAACCCATCCGATGATTTGTTGTTTGTCGTGAAAATTCAATCCAAAACCTAAGACCACGACTGACAGTACTCCAACTACAAGTCTTGGATCCAACTACACATAAGCAAAAAATACCACTCAGATGTATAACAGATAAAATGTTACATGTTTAAGATAGCAAGTTGTATGTTACCAATCCCACAACCGGAGCCTTGCTAATGACTGCTACGAGAAGAACAGCATTTGTGATTGCCCCGAGCAAGCATGTCAGAAAAATAGGAAACCCAGGACACTGTGGGTACTGAATAAATGGCACGAAATAACAGGTCCAGAGGGTATAAGCTTGAATGCCAAAAAAGAAAGACCACCGAAACAATGGTTGTGCAGCATTGACATCTTGATTACTGGACTGCAACCCATGGACACGTTTGCTGAAAAATAATAGGTTAAATTTCATCAACAGCTAATTTTATTTTATACTAATGGTGTACAAACGTTAACAGAACTTACACTGGCACGAGGAATATGAAGCAGGACACAGTGGAAGACATCCAAGATAAAATCTTGTCTCCAGATGATGCACGAGTGCAGTCAGTTGTGTTGTTTCCGCTGAAAAGATTCATTGAATGTAAACTTACAAAAAACATCAGGATGTTAGAGAATAGTCAGATTTATGAGATCATATACAAAGACGCACCAATGGTCTTTCAGATCAGGTGAGGAATGATCCTGGGACGAGTTAGTATCAGGACAGCTAACATATTGGATCTGGGACGCCAGTAGGAAAAAAATGAATAGTGCAAACCATCGAACCCCCATATTGTACTGAAAATGAGAACACAAACAAGAGAAAAATAAGCAGCATTCCATCTCTTTTCACATATCCACAACAACTGATTCAAACATGAATTTAAACTAACATCAAAAGACAACAAGCTAAAAATAATATGTATGAAAACTACTCACTGACATATTATTTAATGATTCTGTCTTTCTCTACTTCTTTATGTCATAAATCATAAATAATATACTTATACCTCATGTTACCATACTTATACATATCTTACAATACGCCATAGCAACAAAGACAACATGCAGAAAAGTAAAGTGAGATCACACAAGTTCAATGCTGACATGTTTAAGCTTTGCACAATATATCTGTCATAAAACGAAACAGAACTCCATGATCCAAACCATTTCCTAAGTTAGAGGTTCAACCCATGTGTTCAGCCAAATTAGCTATTGCAGATGTCTTCAAATGAAGCGAGAACAAACGATATTATATGATTATCGCATCATTTGTTTCAATCAACTCTGACCTACTCCAAGCAATCTCAGTACATAAATTCTGTAGAATTCAACATAGTCGAGCAAGCAGAACCATTTGGTCCCATCAATCTACACCGAAAGGGCATTTGGGTCGGGGGGGGGGGGGGGGGTGGGGACTCTTTTCGGCTTATGAGATGTTCGGCTTATGAGATGTGCAATATCTATATTGCCCATGAATCTTGAAATACTTGATTCATGTCATACTTTCAGAGCTCGGAAATCACAATGTGCACCAGCGAAATATGAAGTTATGAACTACTCACTCAGTATTAAGCAATAAGCACAACTTGTTCCCTTTACAGTAGTGTTTACTGAAGTTTGCTTGCGCAAAAAAATACATATATGCAAATAAAGGCTAATTTCCTTCTCAAATGGTCGGAGGTCCTTCTTCTCTCTAATCTCCTCTACCCAAGTTTGAACTAAATACAAGAACGTGTCCACCCTAAACAGGTTGCCTTGCCCTACCAAATGTCTGCATGTTCCTTTTCTAAGATCAAATTTCCTCTGACCTGATTCTTTGCTCTACCTGAATCTTTTAACATAAGCACCCGTGACATGATTTCTTTGCTATGCCTGAACCTTAGAACAAACATTTGGAGATCTTATTTTAATAATCAGTATTCAGTTAGAAGTAGAAAACAATTTGCAACTCGACATAATGTTCCTTCCAAACACGTGCAACTAATTGAAATGCCAAGTTATGAAGTTAGTGCATTCAGAGCGATAGGAAATCAAAAGATCAAGTAAAACATTTTTGCAGATACCCTTAAGTTGTATTAAGTGGGGCCATTATCTCATATAAGAACAGTACAGAAACATTATATGCGGTACCAATCACACACGGATCATTATCTCATATAAAAAAAAGGACAGTGTAGAAACATCATGCTCGTCTGTCGCTGGCGCCCGCGTGGTCATCTTCTGCCAGAAGAAGGGAGTGCGGCACAGGGGCTGGTTCATATCAAACTATAGAAACATCACGCAAAGCGAGCAAATCACCTAAGGGACGAACTGACTAATCAACCTAGCCCAAAAATAAACCAACATGAGGAAGCAATTCGACGAGCACATGAGCTGCACGAATCAATCGAGCAACAGGAGGGTCCGATTCGGGCCGGGACGGTACGGGACGCGTGTGCGCACCTCTGGTCTCGGCGAGGCACTGCCGCAGTCCGCGCGAAGCCGAGGTCGGAGCTCGGAGGTGTAGTTGAGGGCCTCGTTCCAGTCCACCCTGCGCACGCAACCAGTCAAACACAACACAGGATCAATCGCCGCCGAATATGTGTACTACTACGGGAAGAAGGGGGAGAAACAGAGCGAATTCCGACGCAGGGCAGGGCACCACCGGGGGCAGCACGTACAGCGAGAGGAGGATGGGGCGGGACGGGAGCACTCACGGGTCGGCGACGCAGAAGCTGAAGCTGTCGGAGATGGTGTTGGTGACGTCCTTGGTGAGCCCCGCGAGCTGCTCCTCCACGCCCCGCTGCCCCGGCGGCACCGGCGGCGGGTGCTGCCCGCAAGAGCGGCGGTGGCGCACTTTTGCTGGAACCTACAGAATGGACGCGGGGGGCCTCCACAAGCACGCGTGCCCGGCGCGGCACGACGATAAACGGGTCGGGCCGGCACGGCACGGCATGCCTCGTATATTAGCGGGCAGGCGCACGCACGGCACGTGGCCCGTGACGGGGTTCGGGAAAAGAAACTACGCTTCACGCGGGTCCGCGGCGGCACGGCGCGCACGGTGCGGCCGTTTTGGCCCTTTAGTCAGAAATTCGAATTTTGAATAGTACTTGAAAAGCTATTTTGGTCTGAAAATTTTCACGCCAGTTCACCCCTCTTCTATTCTTCTCATGGCTAATCCCGACCAGTCCCCTATCTTTGGTGGGGAAGAATTCGGGATAAACATACTCTACGTCGACGATCCATATACTTTGTCTTCTCTTACCAACAATTCACAACATTTTGAATCACATCATTCTCAATCTCAATCCACTGCTGCCAGGAATTCCTCCACCAAGTGTGCAAAAAGGATTCGTCGCTAGACCTGTGAGGTTTGGTCTAAATTCGATCAAGAATCATTTGAGGAGGATGGTGTTCTGAGGTGGAGAGTTATGTGCAAAAAATGGATGTCAGTGCTGACCAGACAATCTGGTTCAGGAAAGGGAGGAGGCGCATCTTAGCCCATAAGAAGGAGAGAGAGTCTGCGACGATACACACCTGGATCAAGTACAACGCCAGCGGTTCGGTATGTTATTTAAACTATGACCTTACTCAAGCTCGAGAAGCTTGTTGTCGTTTAACTGCTTCTGACGATTTACCATTAAATTTTGGTGAGATCCCCGCTTTTGCCACATATATTTATAATCCTAGTTTCGTCCCAGTTAGAAAAACGACAAACCAGAGATATGAAAAATTTATGCAAAACTAGTCTTTAAAAAATAAAAGAAGATTTTACTACATGCACTTTTCAGAGTTGTTAACATATAATTAATCTTATTGCTAAATGTGCTTTAAAGAGATTGAAACCTACAATTTCTTATCTTGGTGCTTCTAATCCACGACTTGCAAACTATAAGAGGTACAATTTATTCTAGGATTAACTCCTCATCGGTTTGATTTAGACATGACTATCAGATGGAACTTTCTATATATGATGCTTAAGGAAATTATCCCATGGAAAGATACTTTCTTGGTTTTTATTAATGCAAATTATCGTATCGAGAATGGGTTACCCCAACTCACTCATGCAAATTGGCATGTTGTTGAAATATTGACTATGTTTTTAGAGATGTTATATGATGCAATTAATTGTTTCTTTGCCTAGGATTTATCATCCCACATCTCGTTCGAAAGTATACGAAAGTAATACTATTTTACTAACTTGAGATGATTTTCAAGATCAGACTTGAGATGGGTTTTCAAGTCACAGTTCAAGCTCTCACTTAATTGTGTGCTTCTCATCCCTAGTGTATGCATTCCTCATGTAACATCTTGCTCGTTTCTCTTTTACTTTATATACTCTCCAACCAAATTTGTGAATCCACCTTGCTTATTATGGCATGAAAGCTTCTTCAAAGGCTTCTTCATCATCATACTTGTACGTGCACTGAGTTCAACAAGAACATTTGGGGAACCTCATCTTTTTTATGAGGAGTGTTTGATAGCATTTTGCATTATGTGAAAATTGCACAATCTGTGTGCTGCTTTCGTAAATACCACATTAACTGCCTTACCTATGGCAGCATCTTGATCAGTAAAGATAGTTCTAGGCTGCTTGTTTCCATGCACAGATAAGAAGGTGTTGAAGGATGGCAACAAGCAACCTAGAACTATCGTGGAACGGCGTATGTAGAAGAACGAGGGGGAGAAAAGGAAGTTGATTAAGGGAGGTCGATCATATCGTTGTTTTGCACGTAAAACGGCTGATCTGTATGTCCTGTTTGGCGCCAAATCGATCAATAGGCTTCAGAGATTTTCCATCCATCGGAATATCAGTTTGTTTGTACGTTATCAGCTAAATTTAAGAAAGTAAAGAGAGTCATCCGATCAGAATAGAGGGTTGATTCTAACAGCTACAACACATGTGATGTAACAACTAAATTGTAGAGGAGCCTACACGCACCAATATATGATACCGTATCATAGCGAGTAGAACCAGCGAATTTAATGGCAAATAGATCTTGCACATATATTTACATTGCGATTATATACATAATTAATAGAATAAAACTATGATACTATTATATGATATTATGCATAAAGATAGCTAGCCTAGTATCATATGCTTGATATTGGTGTATGATACTCTTCACTATGAATAAACTAATTAAGAAACGTAACTAGCGATGTCTATATTCTAACCTCCAGTTAAGCACATGTAATTACTAATGTGTTAGACATGACAGCTTCGGAGCAGATTGAAGGTATGTATAGGAAATTAGGAATACCTTGAGTCATCTGGTGGTCAGTTCCCTAAAATATGGCACAAACATGTAGCGAGCGGGCAGCGAATCCTTTGTGGCGGATGTGACATCCGACGGAGGAGACGCCTCTTCCTAGCGGTGGTTGACGGCAATGGCATCACCCATCACACAAGCGACCACCTGTCAGTGATATTAGAATCAATGATCCAGGACTAGACCCTTAAAGACCTCACACGGACGTATTATTTGGTTTGGCCCATGCGGTACAGTGGTACTTATGGCCAAAGTGCCGGACAACTCTTTTTCTGTTAAAAACATCGGTTTCGGGGGCTTCCTGCTTGAATGCATCTAGGTAGGGTTGGAGATAGGTAGTTGATTGTTCAATTTCGCATTTGACATCTCCGAAAGTTGAGTTGTTCCGAAGGTGCCACGAACGCCACCAAAGGAATAGAAGTTATGTTCTCATTTTGTCAGTGCATTCACACCGATGATAGAAGCTCACGAGAAGATGAAGAAGATCAAAGTGGCGATGGCTAGGATTAGGTTGCCTTCAATGTTTCTGACAAGGGTGATATAGAAACTTCAGTATATGTTCATTGTTTTGCTTTAGTAACACGACACAACCTAAAAGATATGATGATTTGCATAATTCTAGTCACAATCCTTTGTTTGGTATCTGGCAAGAATTATGCGTGGGAATTTGGGGCAGAAGTTTATTACCTTTTTAGAATTGATGAGGAGTTTTAGCTAAATGATGGTAATATTAAGTTCCGATGAAGATTCAAGATTTTCCTACTTAGGGCAATTCTCTCCCAATTCCATCCTGCTTCTTGATATTTTCCTTGCCAAGAAAAATATAGATTTTTTTGCTTGGTCGTGAGTTGACCAACGAGTCTAGTAAGACGAACTACAATTGGCATGTGGGTATTGGCATGCTAAAAAATGGAATACTCAAACAAAGACCAAACTTTGTCGTAGCCAAGAAATTGATAGGATGTAGTGGTGAATCCAAGATACAAATACAGTAGGATAGGCCCAAAAACAAAGTACATAATTTTAGAAGGCGACCCAACCTAATTTATAACAAATTTTCGGAGCTTATATGTACAATCCTCCGTGTATCTAGGACATAGTTCTTACCTTGCTAAGGGATTTAGTTTAACTTCATTTTAACCGTTCTTTTGCTTCCCTCGACCTTTCATCATCAACATTGTTGGAGCATATATGTTTCTTGCTAACAAATAGAGGGTAGGTTCGAGCCCATCGAAGCCTACCTAGCAAATTCGCCCTGGTAGGGTTTTTTTACGCACCATTCAAGAATACCATTAGACTTGCAGCTCTTATGGTAATCTATTACAAATTTCCATTCTCCATTTATGTTTCCTCTGTTTGATTGCCTCTAACAAAACGACCTATGCGAGTTGGAGACAGATCAGCTGAGTTTATACCCTTTTTTATTTTGCTATGCTTTCGTTTCTCCAATTAAACATTTGATTTTATGTCACGTCATCGCTCAATTCTCATTTCCTCTTTTTAATTATCACCTACTCCCTCTGTTTCAAATTATAAAATGTTTTAGGCTATTGTAGTTTGAACCACATACAGACTAAAATGAGTATACAAACACACTAAAACATGTCTACATACACTCGAATATGAAAAAGGCTAAGAATGTTAAAACACTTTTATATTTAGGAATGGAGGGATTACAAAACAAGCAGTCAGCACTCAGGAGACAGAGCCCAGCGGGCTCACTGGATATGCGGCCCCACATGATCCAAAGGTTCACGTACACCCTGCCCACGCAGAAAAGAACATCGTCTTCTCCACAGATAAGCTCCTCTTCCACCCCACTCTATCTCCTCGCCGCCCCTCCCCAACCCAAACCCCTTCCGGCCGAAAAATGGAGACCTCCTTCCTCCCGACCGCGCGGCCCCTCCCGTCTTTCCAAACCCTAGCAGCAGCCCCGCGCTGCCCCCGCCCTCTCCGCCGCTCCATCATCCGCGCAGCCATCTCCCGCGGGCGCAAGGAGGACACGGTGGCCGTCGTCCGGGAGCAGCTGGAGGGGTGCTACCTCCTGGCGGGTATCCGCTACGAGGGCCTGACGGTGAAGCAGTTCCAGGGCATCCGCGACGCGCTGCCGGAGTCGTGCCACCTGCTGGTGGCGAAGAACACGCTGGTGGGGAAGGCCATCGAGGGCACCCCCTGGGAGGCGCTCAAGCCGTGCATGAAGGGCATGAACGCCTGGCTCTTCGTCCACACCGAGGAGGTCCCCGTCGCGCTCAAGCCCTACCGCGCATTCCAGAAGGAGGAGCGCGTCGAGGAGACCAACGACTTCATCGGGGCCGTCTTCGAGGGCAAGTACTACGAGCCCGCCGACTTCAAGTCGCTCGAGACCATGCCCAGCCGCGCCGAGATCTACTCCAAGCTGCTCGGCTCCCTCAATGGCCCCGCCACCTCCCTCGTCACCACGCTGCAGGCGCCGGCCAGGGACGTCGTCGCCGTCCTCTCCGCCTATGTGCGCAAGCTCGAGGAGGAGGCCGGTGCCGGTGCCGGTGCCGCCTAGTGGAGGTTGTGGCTCATATTCTCTCATCTCACTCTATATCTGTACAATTCCTTGTACTACGTTTACTGTCTTCCAATTTGAATTGAATCACAAGTTTTCCCATTCACTGTCTGTGGCCTGTAATTGGTAGTGTCTCTTGCCTGCGGGTGTCCTGGTTTAGGAATTGGGGACGGAAGGTTTGAGAATTGGGCAATGGATATTGTGTTGATAATTAGTAATTTGGTTTGTATAAGAGCAAATCTAGTAGCGTGAGCAGACATGACAACGATAGGAATGCCTAGCTGTTCTTGTGTGAGCATCTCCAAAGGTTCAGATGAAATTTCCTTTTCCTGGCTGTCGCTGAAATGCCATCCTAATAATCCACTTAACGTGCTGTGATTCTCAAGGTAGACAGAATGTGAGTGACTATATAGTCCGACCACATCTTGTTTTGTACATCGTGAGTTAACCTCTGATAAAAACAAGTCAAATAATGGAGATCTTAGTAACACTGAATAGGAGGTTAAAATTCTTCTGAATTTGATCTCGTGCTTTCTTGTTTATCGCCAGGCTATCATACATCGTGAATTCGTGATTGTCTGAACTCTGAACATGCATTTGGTTAAAATAACATGGCAGAGTTGATGACCACGAAATTGTCCGCTCGTTTCATACATGTTACTTACCTTGTGGCTTGTAGTCATGGTGTTACCTAAGTTTCTCTGTTAAGTGACACTTGCGGAAATGGTTACTAGGCATGGGGAGGACGCAAGAGGTTCTTCAGGATACAGGGGAAAGCTTACACGGTGAGAACAAGATGCCAACATGACTCGTTTTTATGTTTTATTTTTTGGGGGTATGGGAAACCACCTTTTCTTTGGGTGTGTACAGTATCTGATCGATCCTGGTCATCAACAATACTTTAGTCACTCATCTGTCGATTTGTATTTTTTTTTTCAAAATGGGTATCCCGGCTTTTGCATTGATTGATGCATGCAACCTTGTATTGCTTTATTAAAAAAATTGTATTGCTTTATTAAAAATTCAGAGTATACAGGTTATTACATCACGGATCACATGGATCAAGCATCAAAATAAAGAAGACATGAAGCAACACTGCATTAACATGTAATTCTTCGATCAAAACGTTGTATAAATCACGTGCCACCTGATTTAGCTTGCACTCAGCAACCAAAGTTGGGCGTTCTTCATTGGTTGTAGGTAGGACCACATACGGATCCAATAAGTTGTCATCGGTAACACCTGCATAAAGGAAGATGATTTTGTATTGTTAAAAATAAAATCATTGTAAAGCGCGCATACCCACTCGGATTTGCACTTTAAGTTTTTTATTGACACTCCGCAATCAGTTTCCAAACATATTTGTTATATTAACAGGAAGACATATATTAAAGGCCAAATAGACAATACGTCAAACCATTCTTGCTAGAGGGCCTATAGACAAATGATGTATTGTCTCATCCTGAACACAAAAACAACATTTTTTACAACCATGCCAATTTCGACGGGCTAAATTATCTTTTGTCAAAATCACCTTACGAACAACATAAAGATCTTAATTTTTAATGGTACCTTCGTTTTCCAAATATATTTACGGGGAAATTCGCATGTCCACTCATGAAATGTAAATAAAGTGATTTAACCGTGAATTTGCCGGAAGTCGTCAAACCCGTCGATTTGTATGTTAACATAAGTGGCTGTTTACAGAAATATGTTGTGATTGTCCACTTAGGTTCTACTATAAGCCACTTCATGTTTATTCAATACCTGTTCCTAGGGGTGAAGCCAGGAAAAAGGGTCGCCGGTGTCAAAACAAAAGTAGCACTAATTCGCAGCTCATACTAATTATAATGGGACTAACATGAATAAAAATAATAAGTGTTGATATTTCATAATAAAACAAATTACGCTTACAAAGTAGTTGCCTCTATTTTTCTTGACCTCTCCGATTTGTCATCTTCAGAAAGCGGTCTATGACATTCTTATTTTGGGATTGAATATAGAAGTTGCTCTAGGAAGCAAATGATGAGGGGAGTGATGTTTTTGCTCTCGAGTTCACATGCCCCTGCCTAAATAAAAAAAATAAAAATAGTAAAATATTTCAAACAATTGTGAAAAAATTGGTGATGAACATATACAAGTTTTCTAAATATGTGCCAACTTTCGTGATGAAATGTCATGTGTGTTTCTCCGTGCGAAAAAACAAAATCAGTGCTCTGAAAACACTTTTTCTTAATCCCGTTTTGGCCACTCTTTTTTTTCCACAAAGCAACGTAAATATCACTTCACCACGAAACTTGACACGTATGTGAAGAACTTGTATATGTTTATCACCAATTATTTTCAGAATTTTATGAAATGTGTTACTATTTTTTTCAATTTTTTATTTATCCAGGAGCATGTGAACTCTGGAGCCATTTTAAAATTTCCGATGAATCATATCTATAATTGTGAATCTGATCGAGTAAGAGACTTATTTGGTATGGTAGTGGATAATATCTCATTTCGTACAAGTGTATTCTTTTTACCGTGATAGTTGTTTTTAGCATAATTTGCACAAAGTGGAAAGAATAAATTCTCACTCTATCTATAGAAACATATATAAGAAACATGTCACTCAGTTCTTGGGTGATTTTTTTACGTGACTCTCGAGTAAATGTTTATAAATTTCATACTTGGTATGCACTTCTAAAGGTGAATCGATGTAAATGAGACACATATGGAGTTGCGACATGCGATGTAATCGAGACAATGGAGCTGAGACAAACAATGCATTTGAAACATGTTTTTTTAAAGGTGGGGCAAAAGATTTGCCACTAGTCATTAGTTAAGAAGGAGAGTTGTGACAAGCTTTACAAGTCCAAAATGCTTCGCCCCTGCGGAATCCCAAAGCTTGGCCTCGATTTAATGATCTCAAGTAGAATGGTCGGCGGGGAGGATTTGTTGTCGAATACCCTTGCGTTGCACTCTTTCCATATCGTCCAACTTGTGAGCATGGTGAGGGAGGCCATCGCCTTATGATTCATGGTGGCCTTGTACGACATCTTGGACCACCAAGACTTGAGGGATAGGTCCGGTGTCCACTCTTGGGGCCAAATGGAGGAGACACCAAGCCAATCTTTAATCAATCCCCAAATCCTCTTGGTGAACTGTGATGACCCACAAGTGTAGGGGATCGCAGAGTATCTACGAGGGAAGTAAAACCCAAATTTATTGATTCGACACAAGGGGAGACAAAGAATACTTATAAGTCTTAGCAGCTGAGTTGTCAATTCAGCCACACCTGGAAAAGCACTAGAAATAGAAGTGATGTGAAAGCAACAGTAATATGAGAGCAATAGTAATAGTAAAGTAGCAGCAGCAATAGTAATAACGGAGGCAATGACGCAGAAAATAGTTGATGGATGAATTGGACCGGGGTTCCCAGCTTCGCTAGTGGTAACTCTCCAATAAAAAGAACACATGTTGGGTAAACAAACTACAGTCGGGCAATTGACAAAATTGTGGGCGCATAACTATGCTATCATGACAAGGTACTGAACTATTTAATTGGGCATTACGTTAAAATACATAGACCGTTATCCAACTGCATCTATGACTAATAATCCACCCCCGAGATCGCTATCCAGCATGTCTCCCAGAATTATTAAGTTGCAAGCAATAGATCATTGCAATAAGTATGGTGCATAATGTAAGCAATGAAACAGCGCAAGGAAGTAAACACCGCTGTTGTTTTATCCCTAGTAGCAACAACACATCTTCAGTCTAAACGTTTATGTCAACTCGAGCTCAGACAAAAAGAGGCATGCTAGCATAAATACTCCCTCTTGAAGATACACAAGTAATTACGTGATCAAGACAACCACAAGGATCGGAGAGCATGCAAGATCATAAATAAAACATAGATATAAGTGATGAACAAACTTGATCATAATTCCACAATTCATCGGATCCCAACAAACACAACACCGATTACATCAGATGAATCTCAATCATGTAAGACATCTCATGAGACTATTGTATTGAACAACATGGGAGAGAGAGTACCATCTAGCTACTACTAGAAACCATAGTACCATAGTTCATGGGGGGAATACTCACGGAGCATCATGGAGGCGGCGTAGTCGAAGGAGATATGGCTCCGGGGGTCAATCCCCGTCCCGGCAGGGTGCCAGAACAGGACCTTCTGACCCCCGAAACTACGGCTTGATGGTGGCGGCACTCGGAGTCATTTCTGGAAAAAGTGTAGTCGGGTACTAGGGTTCTTTTGACGGGACAATTATATAGTCCGAAGGGCGGCGAAAGGGGTGCCAGACACCCCCCGGGCGCGGTTGACTTCTGGGCCGCGCTCAGGCCCCGTCTGGCTGCTGTGGGCCCCATTTTGGACAAAGTACTAGTCCACGTCGATCAGCGGAAAATTAACAGAAACTTTTGCAACCAAGATTTTTTGATTTGACGTCATCTTCGGGTCGGTTCGGGCACATCTTTAAAAAGTATCTGGTGGAGACAGATTCAGGGTTCCACCTTCAGGCTCCTTTTGCGTTCTTGTCAATTTCCAAATAATTCTTACACATCAAAGTGTAAAACAAGAACATTGTGCACTTTTGCAATTATTAATAGGTTAGCTCAAATAAATCATAAAATAAATATAAAAACAAGTGGCAATGGTATAAAAACAAGCATGGAGCATAAAAAATTATAGATACGTCGGAGACGTATCAAACTGGCATTGGGAGAAAGGTGTGCTGCCGTCTCTTGAGTTTGTTTGCGAAGTGGGAAAAGGCCGCAATTATTACAATATCTTTGGGCTTCTTCCCATTGAGCCATGGAGAGTCCCAAAATGGTGCAATTTCCCCATTGCCAATGTTGATAGTGGTAGCGACATAGAAGAGACTAATTGTAGCGCCCCGACCCCAGAACTATACAGTGAAGCGTTGTGCAACCGGTCATGCTACACAATCGAAGGTTACTGGGTTTACCAATCCCAGGCCAAAACACATTGGCAGGTGTGCTCGGAATGGATCATCGGCACACAACACCTCGATCATGCCATAAGCTTAGACATCGCTATCATGTATAGTAAAGAGACCAAGACTGCGGAACAACTGACACATCACAGACTCTACGACACAAGAGATCATAGTTCAACTCATATATGAGAAAGATAGCAAATATCACAATCAGAGGTCACAGACCCATCATTACATCAAGCGGAAGCAAATACAGTTGTCTAACAACAAGATCCAAATTATGGCCTAAGAGGCCTACAAATAACATATCCCAGCCAGCATGTTCCGAGACGTCCCAAGCTGCCACCTGGGAACCCCAAACTACTCGTCGATGTCGATAAAGAACCCATCTTCCAGTTCGGTGGCGTCCTCCTCTGAAACAAATAATAATCAACAAAGCAAGGCTGAGTATGACGTACTCGCAAGAATTAGTAGGGCGATATAGGCCCAATGCTGACGGAGGCTCTAATGTTGTTTAAAGTAGCTAATTTGCATAAAGCTAGTTTTCCTTTTAAAAGACATAAAGACCCATTGCATCGTCTACTCAGAATGTTTTCCGAAAAGGGATAAGAGAGTAAACTTTCATCTTTGGTTCTCAACGAACCATTTGTAACCAGAAGCATCTCATCTCCACCAAGGCACTCCCTCGAATCACCCTCGAGGAAATGAACCTTTTATCACACGTTGGATTGCAACCTCTAGCTGCCAAATTTATTAATTAGGTTCAGGTTCTCTATGAGCTAATCCGCCTTTCCCAAGAGTTTGTCCATAACCGCGGACACGGCTTTTCGAAAAGATTAAACCCTGCAGGGGTGTACTGTTTTTATCCATTGGTACCGTCCGACCCCTTGCCTGATCATTTAGCTCTCTTCCTGGGAAAGCCGACAGGGCGGGCGCGGTTAAACCTTTACCTCGCATGAGACTATCCAAGGGTCATCGTGACGACAGGACAAGTTTAGTGCCTATTTCAACACCCTGCCCCACCGCCACTCCTATCACCACCATCCTCATCACATCATCATCATCGTCATCACCATCACCAGCCACACACTCGCAAATGGAAAGCGCAAACTAGAGGACCCTTGGATACGCCCGCACAAGTTATTTAGTTAGTAAGGGGCCCATACCCCCACCGATGGTAGCACGCTCGGTTCTTGGTTCTAGCTAAAAGCACTCTCAGCCTAGGTGACAAGAATGAGGCAAAACACCATACCCGATGGCAACTCATCCAAGCCTTTTAACAAATTAATTAAGTACCAAACGTAACCACCATGTCCGAATCATTCCATCAACATCAATATCATGGAATTAAATCACCGGACAATATAACATTTAACTAAGCATGGCTAAGCATAAATACATATAACAGTTGTATCTTTGTCTCCGGCCAACACATCAAACCTATGTTTCATAGGAGGGGAAACATGTGATGGTTCAGGGGACAATGCATATCATAGGATTCTCTAACTTGATCAAAAGTGATATTTGAATCGCATGCAATATTCTGGTGGATAAAATAAGTTTATAAAACAATAGGATTCTAGAATGCCAAGAAGGTTAGGTTAGCTCTTGCCTTGCTGATAGTACTGGTCGCGCTGATCGTCGAGGTATTGTGGTGGAACCTCGACTCCTGAATCTACCGATACACAAACAATACAGGAAACGAAATAAATAACACGAATACGAGGTGCAATGCACAATCATGATGAGATGGTCAATTTATGCACTGAATTCATATTGGGCATGTCCCACAAGTTAAATGGAACCCGTAAAATAAATATTGCAATTAACGGGTCAAAACTCCATATTTAACTTACTGAATTGCGTTATTATCCAAAATTTCTAGTACTGAAATATGGGCCCTAAATGCATGAAAATGAAATTATTAGATAGGTATTGTCCTACTGATCATTTTGGTACTTCGTTTGTAATTTTCTGATTAACGATGAAGAAATGGTGATTTAAACGGTTATGCAATTTAAATCAGTTTAACCAATTCGAAATTAACATCAAAGGAAAAGTTATTTTCATACTGTGATTTTAACATAGATAGATAGCATTTGTTTTGCTGGTCATTTTGGTATATCATTTGCAATTTTTGGATCAATATTTATCGAGTTATGATATTTCTAAAATTGGAATTAAATCTGCCATTTTAGTAATTTGTTTAAACAGAACTAAAATTTAATTCTCAAATTCTCTCAAATGGCATAAAGTGGTAGTCCATTGTTCACTAAACATTTTGAGCTATTAAACACAATTTTTGGATAAGTAAAACTCAAGTTATGCAATTTCTAAATACCACTTATTTTCTGCCATTTTAGTATTTATTAATTAAAGGCGATTTAATAAAATTCGTTGATCATATAAATGGCACTAACAGATAGATATTATTTTTCTGAGCAATTTGACATATTATTTGCAATTTTCTGACTTGTGGTTCAAAAGTTATGGAATTTGAAAGTTCATATTCAAATTCTGTCTTTTATTTAAATTCCAGAAAATGGCCCCCGGTCGTTTTGTACCGGTGAAAGAACAAACGATGCCCGAGATGTCGCCTAGAGGGGGGGGGGGTGAAAAGGCGATTAACACTTTTTCTAATTAGGGGCTTGATAATTGCGGAATAAAACTATGTGTTTAAATTACCAAGCCAACAACCTAATATGCTAGGGTTACCTATGTGCACCAACAACTTATGCTAAGCAATTAAAGCAACAAGGTGATAGCAAGATATGAACTTCAAGCACGAAGGCTATCACAATGTAAATTGCATAAGTAAAGCTCGGGTATAGAAATAACCGAGGCACACGGAGACGAGGATGTATTCCCGAGTTCCTCCTTGTTAAGGGAGTACGTCTCGTTGGAGGGGTGTGAGCTCGCCACAAGAGGCCTACTCAAGATGCCACAAAGGCCTCACCCTATTCTCCGATGAACCGCACCCAAAGGTTTGGTTCACCTTCCACTATCGGAATCCTTCGGGGCGGATTCCGGAGCCCTTTACAACTTCTCTTGGGGCACACACCCACAACTCAATTGGGGGCTCCCAAACTCGTGCCGAAGCTTCACAACTCGAAGTCTTCGTGGCACCTCCAAACCGTCTAGGGTACACAATGCACCCAAGAGGCAACAAGCTCTTGGGAACACAATGCACCCAAGAGTAACAAGCTCTTCAACCTTCAACTTCACGTATCACCGTGGAGAGAGCAACCCAATGCAACAAATGCACGAGGCAAGAACACACAAAGTGGTCAAGTCCTTCACTCCCAAATTCCAACCAAGCAACAAATGCTTTGGGGGGAATAAGAGAGGAAGAACAAAAAGGAGAACCACAAAAGAACTCCAAGAACTAGATCCAGGTTCCCCTCACTTAGAGGAGAGATTGATTGGTGGAAATGTAGATCTAGATCTCCTCTCACTTTTCCCTCAAAAATATGCAAGATTCATTGGAGGGATTGAGAGGGGGGCAAGCTTTTCAAGGTCAACAATGGTGGGAGAGAGAGGGGAAAACGTGCTGCCTTTGATGGGGAACCATTGGGGAAGAAGGCCCCTTAAATAGGTCCCCCGAAATCTGACCGTTATGTGCAAAAACGTACCCAGCGGTACTACCTCTAGCCTGGCGGTACTACCTCTGGGCGGTACTACCTCTGCGCCAGCGGTACTACCTCTGGGACCCTTTTTGACTGAAAATGATGATTCCAGCGGTAGAACGTGGCTGCTACCGCCGGGGTACCGGGGGGATACCAGTACGCAAAAAGGGCGCACCGGTACCACCAGCGGTACCACCAACGGTACCGGGCGCTGTGCAGCAGCAGTTCCGCTCCAGGTGTAGCGGTACTACCGCTGCCGCAGCGGTACTACCGCCGGACAAAAAAACTGCAGAACAACCGGTACGAGAAAAATCATAACTTAATCATCCGGACTCCGTTTTCGATGATCTTGGACTCGTTGGAATCGCAACGAAAAGTTCTACAAGATCATGCAGAGAAACATCATAGTCCATCAAGGGAGGATAAAACCAAATGGGGAAAGGTAAAACCTCTCTATAAAAGAACAACCGGTAAATCCTCCAACATCACAAATGCAATAAGATGTTCATCAAGACTCCGTTTTCTATGATCTTGGGCTTGTTTCGAAGATAATCACAAGCCCTATAAGATCATGCATATACACATCATAGTCTATCATGTGAGGAGGAAAACATAAGGAGAGAGTTTGACCTCTCGTAGAAGAGATAAACCGGTAAAACCTCCGATATCAAAAACGCAAGAAGATATTCATGAGATCCGTTTTTGATGAACTAGAGCTTGGTATGGAGATGAACACAAACTCTAAATTCTCACAAGGATAAAAGCCAAATAAGAACCAACAAAGCTGATTGCATGGATGCAAAGGTTTGAGCTCTCCACGAACGATACGATCACGATACTCGGTCGAGAGCCCCTCTTGATAGTACGGCTATCTATCCTATAATCCGGTCTCTCACTAAACATCATGAGACCGGTAAAATAAAAACCCTATCAAGATCATACCTTTGCCTTGCGCATTAATCCACTTGAGGTCGACGAAGACGATCTTCATCTCCTCAAGACGCATCACCTTTCTTGATTGCGCTTTGCTTGGTGAAGATCCACATGATGCTCCCCCATACACCAAGATGGGGAAAGCACTTATTCGGCATATCTTCACTTTGAACTTGATAGTTGATCAATCCGCACAAAGCCTTGATCAACACAAATCTTTTCTTCCCTTGAGCTTGACTCCAACAAATGGAGATCAAGCAACTCAAATGGACACACCTACAAATGTAGCTCAATACAAACATTAGTCCATAGAGATTGTCATTAATTACCAAAACCATGCGTGGGATCAACCATGCACTTTCAACCGGGCCGTGGCTAGCCACAGTGGCTGACTGGCGGGGCCAGAGCCACGCTGGCGTCCACATGGGCAAGAAGGCCCACGGTCCGGTTTGACCCCAGCGCGTGCCATGACCGGCGCGGCGAGCGCGCGGTGACCGGCGGCACGGCGAGCACGCGCACGTCCACGGGGTGGATCCTAGGACGCTCTACGGTTTGCATTCGGAGCGCGGGACGATGGGGAGGCTACGGGCGGCGCTGCGGACCATATGGACGCCGGTAACGCCCCTGGCGACGAGCTACGGCGGAGACCGACGGCGGCCTCGTCGGCACGGGCTAGATCTAGGGGGAGAGGGGGAGAGCGAGGATGCCCGGGAGGCTGGCCTGCTTACCCTGGATGCGTGGGTGGTCGCGGCGGTGAAGGGGGAGGCCGGTACCGGCGGCAATCGTGCACGACAGCCGGCGGGCGTGAGGAAGAAGACGAAGACGCAGGCGACGACTCCCGGGGTCCCGACACGATTCCGCAGACGAGGGAGGAGAGGAGGTCACGGCGGAGCTCGTGCGCCTGCTCGATTTGCTCCAGGCGGCCTCAATCGACGGCGGCGAGCGGCGGCGGCTCGGCTAGGTCACGGGCATGTCGCCGTTAGGGTTAGGGTTCTGCAGCGGGGAAAAAAGGAGGGGAGAGAGAGAGAGGGTGGCCTCGGCGTGCTTCTTATCCACCACGGGCGCGAGGCAGCGAGAGGGTGCGTCGGGGACGGGCGCGGCAAGCTCGGTCGCTACAGCTATGGAGCTACAGCGCGAAGGAGACGACGCCATTTTTGCAGAAAACCCCCTGTCCCTTTTTCCATTTTTCTGTTTTTAATTTTAATTGAAAACAACAGCCTTTTCTATTTAATTAAGGCATCAAAACACTTCCAAAAATTATAAAAATATTCATGGAGGCTCAGAACAAAATAAGGAAGCCCACCATATTTTTAGTTGGAATTTTTGGAAGTTTATGTTGGTTTGGAAATTCAAGTTTGAATTGCACCAATTTGGATGTTCCCATTTTATAAATTCCATTTGCATTAACAATGCCTTTGTAAAATATTTATGAATTACCTTTGGAACTTCCTGGACAAATATGAAAGTTCAATTTGAATTTTTGTTCACCATTCACATCAACATCATTGGTTTATTAATTTGTTGCTTCACCATCATTTTATGTTAAGCACAATTTAAGATAGGAATGTCATGATGCAAGATGAGATGCAAAAAGTGAAAATTTTACTCATATTTTCAGGTACCAAAAGTGGGTCTGTTACACTAATGTCAACCGAATTGCAGGGATTTCCCATTCCAACCCAAAGCTTGGTGGGGTCACGCCACGCAAACCAAGGCCATCGTAAACATAGGGCTCTTGCGAATTTGTCAAGACGGAGGATCCCCAACCCTCCTAGCCAGGTAGGCCTATGATCCGCTTCCCAATTTAGTTCGCATTTCCCGCCGGAGACCTCTTTTGTATCAGCCCACAAGAAAGCACGCTAGATTTTGTTCAAAGAGGCAAGGCAACCCTGAGGATTTTTGTGTGGAGTATGGTTAAAAATTGCTTGAGATGTGAGGACGGATTTGGTGAGGTTACCCCGGCCAGCGGTGTTGATATTTTTTCCATCCCAAGCGACAAGCTTCGCCGTCATTTTATCCTCAAGTGGTTGAAAATCAACCATTTTTAGTTGCCAAAACGAAAACGGTTGACAACTACACCGCTCTCAACTACATCCTTATTAGCTACACCGTTGCTAAACTTAACAAAAAAAACGCACAGTCAACTGAGAAACGTAGTTGGTTAAGTCCACTGCACGAAAGAACAAAATTGAGAAATCCGTTCACTATATTCTTACGGGGTAAATGTAATGTGCGCTACCACCACTTAGGAAAAACTGGAGTTTCTCCATCATTTTAGAGAGTATTTTTATGAGAAAACGCCTTTTTTAAGAGTAGGTTAGATGTGCCACTATGTCTAGATTAAGAACTTGCTATAAGAGCATCTCCAACAGACGCGCTTAATAAGCCGCGCGCTGGAAAAACCGTCGACATAGCGCGCGCGGGGCTGAAAGTCGCACTCCAGCAGCCGCGCTATAATCCCGCGCGCGGTAAAAAAGCGCCAGCGCGCTGGAAATAGATGCATCACGCGTTGGGTATTTAGTGCGTCCGCTCCAGCGCACTGAAGAGCGAAAAATTGCGCGCGAGAGAGCAACTGCCGCCCTGAATCGCCCGGCGCGCCCGCCCTCGCGTCGCCGACGGCGAGATTCCTGCGATGGACGGCGCCACTGCAAACCCTAGCGCCACCGACATCCCCCCAACCCCTTCCTACAGCCGCGACCGCTCGGCCGCCGGCGCCGCGCCGCAAACCCTGTCGCGGGGTTGACCACCGGCTGCGCCGCTAGCGCCGCAGCAACTCCTAGCACCGGTCTCACGCGCGGCCTCTTCATGGCGTCCCAGCTGAACTCTGGCGTGGTGCCACCGCCCGACGCGAAGCAACGGAGCGGCGTCTCCAAGCGGCCAGTGGCGGTGGCGGCAACGACAGCGCAAAAGAAGGGAAAGGCAGACGATGCTGCTAGGCGTGCGAAGAAGACCGCGTCTTCGTCGCCCCCGCCTCTGACCGCGCCTCCGTCGCCCGAATTTGGGAGGCACGTGAAGATGATGAGGATGAAGAAGATGAGACATGATGGTGATGTTTCATTTGTTTGTATGAACTTTTATTTGTCACGAACTTGCTTGTGGTTTGGTGGTTTTGAACTATGCCATGAATTTGAATTATGCTATGTTGCTTAAGTCATGATTTGCGTATTTTTTATGTTTGAGATCATCACTTGTTTCATATTGTCAAATTGTTATGTGGTGTTTCATATTTGCCAAGCACCGGCTGGACGCGCGCTGCATTTTACCGCGCCTGGTGAAGCGTTACCGCGGTGCGCTAAATTATCCACCGCCTGAACTAGCAGTCCACCTACCGCGCGCGTTAAAACGCTATTTCGGTGATGTAAACATGTTTTAGCGCGCCGCGGGATCGCGCGTCTGTTGGAGATGCTCTAAGCAACAGAGGCACCATAGACTGAGCATAAAAGGGAATGGCAACAATAGGAAAAAACCAGCCTTACAAGTGTGTGGCTGAGATGGACTAGAGCAAAATCAACATTTGCGGAAACATGACAAACCTTTGCATTTGTATACGATCACTCTATCAGGTCGCAGAACGTGTGGCTCAAACGAAGGCCGAAAAGTGGAAAATGTAATCTGTCCACAAATCACTTTCCAACTCCGGCCTAATAATAAGCTTAAACGCCGTGAAGGCGCGAAGCTACACGCCGTCACGATCTTTCCTGCCGGGGGGGCGCGGGCCCACTGCCAACTCCAGCAGCCGTCATCCCGTACCTACCGGCGTGCTGGGCCACGAGGCTCGCCCGTCCCCACCCGCCAGCGTCCCAGCCGCGACGGAGCCCCACGCGGCGCGCCACGTGTCAGGACCTAGACGTCCGCCCGTGACTCCTCGGGCGGATCTGGCGGGCCGAGGGAGCGCGCGGCAATTGATCTCGTCGGGTCGCGGGCCCCACCCGGCCATCCCCTCCCCACCTCCACTTGCTCCACGTCACGGTCGTCCCGTTATCTACCTCCTCTTCCTCCCGCAACACCACCACTCTTCTCCTGTTTCATCTCTCCCGGTCTCCCCTCCCCTCCTCCCTCCCCCTGCTCCTTGTAACAGCCACGCCTCTGCTCCTACGCGCGCGGGTCGAAGCCCATGCCGCCGCCAGCCAGCTCGCAAGCTCCCACGGTGCGCGCCCTCGCCTTGCCCGCTATAACAGCTCGGCCCTGTCCGACTTTTTCGGTTTGCTTTAGCTGATTTTGGGATCAGGAGCGCGAAACCCGGCGGATCCCGGCCGCTCGCCGCCGGAATCCCGCACGGGTGCAGGGGTGCGAGGTTGTAGCCACCTCATAGGGCCGTTCGTGGTTGGCACGTTTGGTTTACCTGTATGATTTTGCTGAGAGACCCAGCGTGTGGATGCAGACATGCAGTTTTTGTCCGATGATATAGTTAGTTTTCCGAGTTCCAGTAATCTCTGTATCGGTGTGATTTTGGAAGGGAACGCTCATTTTTTTCTGCTCTAATCGGCATCGCTACCAATTTTCAACGGTATACTGACCCGCACCAGTTCCGTACCACACCAATTTTGTTGTACGGTGCGCGCGTCTGACAAGCTGCTTGCTCGATAATTCGCACTGTAGCATCTCTCATGCCCTTGATCCCTTTGTGCTCTGTTGCAGATTCCAGTGGTTGGATGCGGCATGCGCGTTTCTGAAGCTGGCGTCGTAGGATATGCTCCATCATTTCTGAACTGTCTCTAGTTGCAAACGCCACCGCCGGATCCAGTGGATGGTGAGCGCCTCTCAGGCTGGCGCGGACAGGCCTTCCAACAGTGGTGCTCGGCGAACTGGGAGTGGCACCGTAGGGAATGGCCATGCCCTGAACGCAAAGGAGAAGGAAGTGAACTTCGCCGATTGGCATGGTGCGCCGGCAGGCACACAGCAAGTGGACGAGCAGAAGCAGCAGCAAGGGCGGGTCATCTGTTGGGAGAGGTTCCTGCCGGTGAAGACGCTGAGGGTCTTGTTGGTGGAGAACGATGACTGTACCCGTCAGGTTGTTGGTGCTCTGCTCCGTAAGTGCGGCTATGAAGGTATGCCCTGCGATTTGCAACTACAGGTTGAACTATCACTCTTCTGATCTCATACTTATAGAAACTATCAATTCTTTTTCGAAATCGGAATTATTAAAAGAAGTCTATGGACTCATATCAATTCTACCCATTTTGAGCCTCCTTTTGGGAATCACAATAGAGGTACTCGTCATTGTGTGGTTAGAAAGAGAAATATCTGCATCGATACAACAACGTATTGGCCCTGAATATGCTGGCCCCTTGGGACTGATTCTGTAGCTTCTGTTGGAGAATAAAGTGTTCCTGTATTTGAGTTTTTGTCTTTCTCTTTCAATTCCAGCATTCGCTTTGAATTTGTTTGAACAGATAGAAAATTTATAAAAGGGGAAACTGGCATTGCTTGTGGTGGAAAAGGGGAAACTAGCATTGTTGTCTTGTGTTTTGGTGCTAGCTCACATTTTCCCCAAAGGGAAAAATAACTTGGACATCAGCACACCTACATTTACATACAGGATAGACAACACAATTTACCCTTTCAAAAATTGCCACCGAATCCAAATATACTAAGTACTTAACGCCTGTTACCATCTATAGAGTACTATTTTCCTTTGCACTATGCCACTATCTTCGTGCAATTTTCCTTTTCTAGATCAATCCACCAGCGCTCCGTTTCCTTGTCCTGTACATACACACAACTTCCCTGTAGAAAATGCTTGGACCACGATGTATTTCCCTTTCACTGTGAGCATCCATTCTCAAGAACATCTTTGCTCCAAGTATTCCAACTAGATGAGGTAAGCCATGGAGTAGGTGTTGATGCACTAGATAACATTTGGCCCGCTGGTTGGAGCTCTAGTGATATTCGTTCACAGTTTGTGCCTTTGACATTGCAAAAAATGACTTAGATTTCATTATGATGTCGTAGATGCAGATGCCCAAGGATCAGATGGGCAACTAGTCGTCTATGAGAATTCTCCTGCAAACACATGCTCGGAAACACAACACAGACGAGAACTTCTCTTTTTTTTCCACCCATGGATTTTGCCTTCTGTCTCTCCCTTTATTTGTGGTAGTATGCAGGCATGCAATTACGCGACTAAGAGCCTACAAACCGTACATGAACAAGCATCAATAGGGAAACATCATTTTCCGTCTCAAAGTCAGATATCACAAGTGGGATTGTGTCCAATTGTATCTCTAAAAAAAAGAAAAGATGGCTCTACCTTCCAAAGGCCAGTGTTCGTTCAATATTGGAGTATTACAAGATCCTCAGGCTATAGGTGGCTGCTATGAAACTATGCTCAAGGAAGCATCACTACCTAACCTAGGCCCGAGGCGCGGTTGATTTCTACTTTTTTTCATTTTGGACTGCCATATCTACTGTGTTCGTGTAACTTCAGAATGCAATTTAGAAGATGGTAGGTGTACAAAGTACAACCTAGCAATTAAGTCCCAATTGTGAACAAGCTGAAGCATGAAACCGACTCATTGGATTAGGGTCAAGTCCAGCTTAGCACAACACGTGATAACCTGGTATCAGTCAGCTGGTAACAGACAATTCTGGCATATTTCAGGTGATCTTTTTATTTCAATTTTTTGGCGAAAGAGAAAAGGCATATTTTGGGTCCAAAGACTCAAACCCACACCATCAAGTTGCCAGGTACCGAGCTTACCACTATGCCAAGTGAATGCTTGTGTATTACATATGAAAGTCGGCACTGTTTGAAGTCCATATTAGAATCCAAAATACACAGGTATGCACCTGCTTACAGCCATAGGACATGAAACCAAGTGTGTAAGCACAATCTGTGGAACCGCAAAAGCAAAAGCAAAAGCATAAAGAAAAACAGGAATACTCTTGCATGTGAAATTGTGACTTGGTTTTTCATTTGACATATGATGCTGCCCAACAAAGCATCACAGGATTGTGCGAATCTAACTAGTACCATCTAGGTAGCTACGTTCTGGAAGGTTGCGTAGAAGCTGAGATAGTTTTTTTATTTTTATTTTGGACTTTGATTGTAGAGAGCTCTTGCTACTTTTTTTTTTGTAGTTTGGCCAGGAACTCTTGCTCACTATGTTTAGAAAAAAAGCCAAGAAGGTGCGCTCCAACGCTGAGAAAAAAAATCAAATAGCCAACAGACATTTGATCTTGCACCTAGTTGAAGTCAGTGCAACTGGACTGATTTGAGTAAGCTTGAACTTACTTAAATTCCCACTGTCACGAGACAACTGAACCTAAGAATTTGGCAAAGTTGAGTCGTAGCTAAACTAAGCAGTTTCTTGCACTAAGTTGGATAAATAATACAAACTTTCTTCAAGTACCATGGATCTTCCTAATTTAAATTGTACCCTTGATGTGTTGTTTTGGTTTGGGGTGTGCATTATGTTATATTTCCTATTAGAACTATGTCTTTTTTCTTTCTAAAAGTGAAAGCTAAATTTCAGTTATGTTAGTTTACTGATTGGAAAATGTATATATTTGCAGTTACCTCTGCTGAGAATGGATTGCATGCATGGCAATATCTTGAAGACGTGCAAAACCATATTGACCTTGTATTGACCGAGGTTGCCATGCCTTGTCTGTCTGGCATCGGTCTGCTCAGTAAGATCAGGAGTCACAATATTTGCAAGGGCATTCCTGTGATCAGTAAGTACCTTTCCTGCTCAACCATATTGCTCTGGTAATTGGTAAATACCTTATTTTTGCTTGTTAATTTGTTAGTTTGAAATATTGAATATTCTTACCTTCCAATACTTATGTTGTTTCCATGCAGTGATGTCTAAGAATGACTCAATGAGTACAGTCTTTAAGTGTCTGTCAAATGGAGCAGTTGACTTTTTAGTGAAGCCTATACGGAAGAATGAACTTAAGACCCTTTGGCAGCACGTATGGAGGCGATGCCACAGTGTAAGTTGTTTGTTGTTGGTCTAGCTTTCATGCTGGAAACCAAGCCCCAAAGTCTCAAGGGCATGGTGCTTTGACCTACTTATTTATCTTGGTTTTTTTTTGTGATTACTCTGAAATATGCCTCTTTCGAATCCAGTCCAGTGGAAGTGAAAGTGGCATCCATACACAGAGATGCTCCAAACCAAAGACGGGTGATCAATATGAGAACAACAGTGGCAGCAGCCGTGATGACGACGTCAACGACGATGATGACGACAGTGATGATGACGATGACTTTAGCGTTGGACCCAATGCTAGGGATGGCAGCGATAATGACAGTGGAACTCAAGTATGTTCGTTAACTTATTAAAGATGAGAAGCAATTCTTACTCATTAGAAGACTGTGATAAATGCGAAATAAAGGCTAGCAGTTGAATACTAGTCAAAAGTCGGAACAATTTTGTTGGCTCTTCTAAAACTGGCAGGACTAGTTTTCTATAGAAAATAGAAGCTTCGTTACCCTGGCCTCTGCACCAACTTATGATGCATACAAGTTACATATTGATATGGCTAGAACCCCTGCTAGTTAAAAAACTGTTTTAACTATAAATATTTCTTGCACATACATAATTCTTTGTAATTAAAAAATCTGCCTCATGATGGGCATGTTGGACCCTTCCTTCTAACTTCTAACACTGAATGCACCCTTACAACTGAACTAAGATGACAATATGATAATATCTGTGCCAATGTATTTTAAAATGTATTCTCATGCCATCAATATATTTTAAAATGCAGAGTTCATGGACGAAGCGTGCCGTGGAGATTGATAGCCCACAACCTATGTCTCCTAATCATCTATCAGATTCACCTGATAGCACCTGTGCGCAAGTAATTCATCCCAAATCAGAGATATGTAGCAATAGATTGTTCCCAACTACAAATAAAAGAAGCAGCAATAATCAAAAACAGAATAATGGTATTTATGCTCGACAATATCTGTTATACAAAGAAAATACATCTTTTTACTGTACCATGTCAACCAAATGCCACTTTCTTCTGCAGATGACTATATGGAGAAATACTTAGAAATAGGTGCTCCTGGGAATTCAGGTCTTCAGAATCAATCTTCTCCAAATGAGATGTCTGTTAATCCAACAGAAAAACAGCATGAGACTCGCATAACCCAAAATAAGTCAGAACACAAAATAGTGACTGAAGGCGATGGTATAAGCACACTGGACAAACCAACTAGTCAAACTGCTGATTTGATTAGTTCAATAGCCAGAAACACAGAATCCAAACAGGCAGCTAAAACCACTGATGATTGCTCCTCGAAGACGCCACATGTGAATGATATGAAAAATAATTCTCTCATTGATATGCCATCCGAAGAGTTGGGTTTGAGGATAACGAAAACAACTAGATCTGGAACTGAAATCCATGATGAACGAAATATTGTGAAAAGATCAGATCTCTCAGCATTCACCAGGTGCAAAACATAATATCACTGTAATTACTAAGTTATAAACACAGCAGTAAGTTGCGTACTAACTGTCCTGTATTTTGCAAGGTACCATACGTCCAATGCTTCTGATCAAGGCGGAGTAAGATTTCGCGGAAGCTGTTCGCCTCAAGATAACAGCTCTGATGCTGTGAAAACGAACTCCACCTGCAAGATGGAGTCAAATTCAGATGCTGCTCCAATAAAGCAGGGCTCCAATGGCAGTACCAACAACAATGACATGGGTTCCAGTACCAAGAATGCCATCACAAAGCCTTCTGTAGACAGGGAGAGGGTGGTGTCACCATCAGCTGTTAAGTCTAACCATCATACGTCAGCATTCCATCCGGTCCAGCACCAAACATCTCCAGAAAATGTGGTAGGGAATGACAAAGCTGATGAAGAAACTGGCAATGCAGTGAAACTGGACCACTCAAGAGAGGCACAGCAAGGTTCTGTGCAGCCTCACCATCATGTACAGTATTACCTCGATGTTATGGCTCAGCAACAGGCATCAATTGGCCGTGCATCAAATCGGTGTGGTTCTTCCAATGTGTCTGATGTGCCCATTGAAGGTCACGCTGCGAACTATAGTGTGAACGGTAGTATCTCAGGTAGCCAAAACGGAAGCAATGCACAGAACGGAACTAGCTCCGCTCCAAATGTTGCAAGACCAAACATTGAGAGTGGTACCATCATCGAAAATAGGGTTGAAGGTGCCAATGGAAGTGGGAGCGGTCCAAGCGGCAGTGGCAATGACATATGTCAGAATCAGCTCAGCCAACGTGAAGCTGCCGTGAACAAATTTAGACATAAGCGGAAAGAGAGGAACTTTGAGAAAAAGGTAACTTGCAGATTTTCTAAAGCGAGGAGTTCCAAAGTTAGTACTCAGAATTTGATTTAGTGTAGTACTGAATGACCAAGAATGCTATTTACATAGTTTAACGAAAACCAGAACCTTGGCTTCTCCATCACCAGAACCCATGCTATTGCTTATGAAACTAAGCTACTTCTGCAAGGTACAAAACAAATTATTTATGTTATGTAATGTCCTTATTATCTAAATGGAGAAACATAGTGGCTAGCTGCATGAGTGGAACACTTTCAACAAAGTTATTCATAGTCTTGGGGAGTACGATTTTATCTGCAATACTTTACTAAGTACGCAACATTTTACAAATATCGATGCTACTGTTTCTGATGGCTTGTGTTGCCTATTTACAGGTGCGCTACCAAAGCAGGAAGAGGCTGGCTGAGCAGCGGCCCCGGGTCCGTGGGCAATTCGTGCGGCAATCTGGACAAGAAGATCAGGCTGACAGATGACACAACCCTTATAATCCAAAGTGGCGTCTGGTTTGACACACGGAAAATTACATAGGCAATCAATAAATGAAAAACTTGTTTGATCATTGTCTGGCAGATTCCAGATGAACAGTTGTAATATGTGGCCATCGGTTGTAGTAGTATGTTAGCCATCGTTGTGGTTTGCGATCTTCAGTTCTCGTAGAGAGGTATGCTTAGTCGAGAAGAGTCTTAAGAAGGAGCAAGCCAGCTGCGACATATACGTTATACTGGACCAATCATGCATGTAAATCTTGATCGAGCTAACGTAACTGCAGCAGCTGATGACAAGGTTGTGTTCTGAAGTCAAAAGGGTACAATTCTCCTCTACTGCTAACTGAATGTTTTGGTATTGCACTTCTCTGCAGCGTCTCTTACAGTGTTTAGTACATCTCTCCCACCATAAAAGCGCTAAGAGTTGCATAAAAAAGGGCACAGAGAGCAAGCATTGTGAGCCTGCCACCGAAAACCCTAATGTCTGCTTCCTGGATAGAAGAACTCCGAACCATTTTCCTTCACTTTGAAATGGAAGTTCCAAACCTTCTGTCCTTTCGCCAGCCTTTGCTCGTTGAGCATCATCCCCTTGTTAACCACGGAAAGCTGTTGGAAACATTTCAAACACTCATCAAGTGCCATCCTTGAGAATGAGACCAGGGTTCTGGCTGGAGCAAATGTACCACAGTACTAGCTAAAAAAATATGAAACCAAGAACTTAACATTACGTGAAGTGGTGAACAAGAACCTAACCTGTCCATGGACATCCGCAGCCAAACCGGTGCTCAAAGGCGCCACTCTAATCACAAGATCCGCAATGTAGCGCAGATGCAAAAGAAGCCCCACACCATCATCGGTCGAATAAATATCCTCGTGAACAAGGATCACAAGCGAGCAATTCTGGTAAGACAAGAAACAGGGTGTAAAGAACGTGAATATGAACAAAGAGTACTGGCAGTGTTTGATAGACCTAGTTTTACCATCTCAGACGTGAGTGTGACACAGTAATGCAAGAAGTCCAAGACGTCATCCGCCGAACCATTGGCAGCAACTTCCAACAGCGAAACATCATCTATCATGACCGTGAACCGACCGGTGCTTTCTTTTGCCATGTTTGCCTCCACCACTCTCCGAACACCGTTATACAGTTGAGCTAGGCTATCAGCGATGCCACTTCCCAGTGTTCCGCCTGAGTAGAGAAGGAAATTAGTGACCCGGTAGCTATCTGTTTTCCATGATTTGGGAAAACAAGGTGACTGCTTGCCTGGGAATGCCTGCAAGTCAAAGAAATGAAGCCTCTCGCTCTTCCTATGTACAGATAAGTTACATCCCTGGCAAATTTCAGAAGAGGATATCATGAGTGTTGTAGATTTCAAGTAGAGCACGCACATTGTGGTAGGGTGCCCTATTATCAAGGCTCACAATAGTGGTAGGAAATTGCAATTAGATGCCTTCTAAACCGCCTACACTGTGCCAGTCCAAATTATACTATAATTTAGCCTATATGCTAAATGCAAAGACCTTCAGGTTCCCGGGTGAGAGCTAGTCCAAATTAGACTACTACTGGTGTACATTTGGTACTGGCTTCCTGATGACAAAATTATAAAGTTGGCGCAGGGAATCATGCAAAAAACCAAGGATATGACTATAACGATTTAAACTTTGAAGTAGGAGTGTACGGTTTGAGACGCTTGATTCCAGTTCAGAGCAAGAGCTTATCGACTAGTAGAATTCTAGGACCAGATCACCTCATCAAATTTCATCACATCACCCTACACAATCTTTCAAGTAAAACATACAGCTCTGCAGTACTCTCAAGTGTCAAGTGTGGGTGTGGGGACGGTGCTCAGGGTAAGGAGGATGGTAAGCTCAGTTGACGTGTTCGACGAAACGCGGGCGAACCGCTTACCATCTTGCGGAGGACGCGGTCGTAGTGGGAGAAGGGCTGCGCGAGGGCGAGGAGCGCCGCTCCACCCCCGGCGAGCGCGCGCTTGAGGAGGAGGTGGAGGACGAACGCCCCGGGGGCCTCCACGCTGTCCTCCACCACCACCACGCGCGCGCCGGAGCACATCGCCTCGCTCAGGAGGTCTCCCCTTCCGCCGTACTCCTCCATCTCCGCCTCGCCGGATCCTCCGGAGAACGCAACAGGCGGCGGCGGCGGCTAGGAAGAAGGCGGGGATGTTCAGGCAAGCACCTTTCGTCCTGCTGACTCCCGAGCGAGTTCACAAGTCCAACGGAACGCGTACTCGCTGGAAATACGTAACATGAGAAACGAAGGCGTGGTTTGTGCCTGCCCGAACGGAGAGGCCGTGTCTTCGGACGGAAGCAAACGGTCACGCGGGCCGCACACAGAGAGCACCTGACCTCTGTGTGTACAGTGTTGGGGTTCCGTCCTCCAAAACAAAGGAATCCCCACATTCTTCCTGCGTTGTCGTCTGTTCCAACTTCCAAAGCCTTCCACGGTGCCACCCTTCCTCCCCCCTTCCCCTACATTCCGCGCCGAGCAGGAGGCGGCGGCCGGCCATGGGGTGCTGCGTCTCGTGCGAGAAGGGCGCCGTGGGCGAGAGGAAGGACCCCGCGGAGAAGCAGATCGCACCGACCGCCTCGCCGTCAGGTGATATGCGTGCCAAGCTCCTCTCCGTCTTCTTCTTGCTCCCGCTCCCGCTGACGCCGGCGCGGGTGCGGCGCCGGTTCGTTCTTGACCGTTTCTTTGCCTCCGGCTCCGCGGAGGTGGTTTTGCGATGCTAGCTGCTTGGCCCCGCCGCTCGAGGTAGTTTCTTGGTCTTGCGCGGTTGATCGAATTCGGTTGGTTCGCAGGTTAATTTGGTTGGTGCTCTACGAGGAGGGTTCTTGCCTCTAACACGTGGTTTCTTGGGTTATTGGTGTTTCTTTACTTAATACTTGCTACTTGGCCAGTGCCGTTCACGAAATGAGTATTATCATCATACTATCACAAGATGGCGCATGCGTTCTTTGCTTCCAGGAATTGGGGATGCCGCGATGTTGTCCCGTGATTTTGAGTCATCCCGTGCGCAACCGTTTGAGTCGCTGCCTTGTTGGGAATTGGGGTCCTTTTTGTGTAGCTTCGTGAATAAAGTGTTGTTCCTTTCTTTGATCTTTGTTTGTGCTCTTCTTTTGGATGTGTTGAGATATAGTACTATCATGAAATTTTTACTCCCTTTGTTAAGAATTGCGATACTTAAAAAAAAATCTCTTTTTGCCAATCGATTACTCCCTCGGTCAAAATGCAGGGCAATGGTCTGAGATAATGTATGCCGTACTGGAGTCTCATATGCATAATGTGTATGTGACGCCATTCAATTTTCTCACCCTTTGTTCTTGCAAGTCTTGGATTAGTAGGTTGGCAAACCTTGGATTTTGGTGATATAGATAAACAGAAGTGAGGAGCCAAAATAAAACTTTGATATTGCGTAGTATGATAGTACATATGAAACAGATTGCATGATGTTTGAAGCATTGACTCTTTGTAGGTATGGTACAACTGTATATCTACGTATTCATTGTGTGTTACATGTTTGTAAGATACTATGTTCACGTGACTATGTATTTATTGATTAGTACTAGGTACAAGTACTGGGTTTAGAAATAAAAAATTGGGGGTCCGGCTGTAAACCTGTAACACCATGCATGTACGTAGGTAGTACGCGAGGTCTGCTATGAAATGCGCATGTGTTTCCTTTCCTGAAAAACAGATCACTAGATTTTAAATGATTGCTTCTATAAGGATAGTGTTAAATAAATTGGGTTATTTTGTCATTTTTTCTTATAATAACCTTTTTGTTGTTGGATACTTGGAACTGTTCGGTTCCTTTTTTGTTGACTAATTATTTTCCACAAAAATAGTGCCGTTCTGGAATCTGGATGATGATGAAACTGTGCAGGTTATTTCATATGATAGCTGACAACTGCACTGCTGGTGCATCTATTTTATTGTCTCTACAGAGATGTCAAGATTAGAGGTCAGTAAGGGGGGCGTGCACACTAGTTTCATATCAAACCATGGTCTGCGTAGCACATCATTGACCTACGACGAGCTGGATGTGGCGACCGAGAGCTTTGCACAAAAGCACTTCCTAGGGAAAGGCGGGTTTGGAGAGGTTTATAAAGGTGTGCTGGATGGCAACCATGTGAGTTCATGTGTTTCTGGGCAGTCCAATAGTTGCAGTTATGTTTGATTATGTATTAAACTCGGAACTAATTCTGTTGCTAGTATGTTGGTGGAGGCTCCATGCTATGGTTATTTTCTGAAGATAACTGATGCTTGTGAGGAGATGGTTTGATTCGCTTGTATGTTGCTCTAATTCTTGAGCCGTGCCTGGGACAGGTGGCTATAAAGATTCTTAATCCCAACGGAATGCAAGGGAACAGGGAGTTCTGCACGGAAGTTATGATGTTGAGCAGACTGGATCACCCAAATCTTGTCAAGCTTGTTGGCTATTGCGCTGAATCCGCTCAGAAGCTTTTGGTTTATGAATACATGCCTCTGGGTTCACTGGAAACTCATCTCTTTGGTATGGTACCAAAAATTCCATATACAGTTCCATACTTCATTACAATGTCGCCAAATAATTAGAATCTTGTTTAACCAGAATTCTTTTTTGTTTTACCCAGATCGTTCCCCTGATAAGAAGCCTCTTGATTGGAATACAAGGATGAAGATACTTGCCGGGGCAGCTCAAGGCCTGAAACATTTGCATGTTAAGACCAACCCTCCCATCATAAACCGTGACGTGAAATGCTCGAACATTTTGCTTGGAGAGGGATATCATCCGAAGCTGTCCGACTTTGGCTTAGCAAAGCTAGGTCCAACTGGTGACGATACTCATGTTTCAACTAGAGTGATGGGTACGCCTGGATATTGTGCGCCAGAGTATCTTGCGAGTGGTCAGTTGACCCTCAGGTCAGATATTTATAGCTTTGGCGTTGTTATACTTGAGGTTGTCACAGGAAGAAGGGCTTTAGATCAGGGACGAAGTAGAGCAGAGCGTAATCTTGCTGAATGGGTAAGCCATTGCTTCCTGCTTTAAGAAAACTTTGTTGACAGGATGTTTTATATGTTTACTTAGTTTATTATTCATTGTTATTTAACCATTTTATCACCATAGACTTGTTATCTTCTAGTTGTATTGCCGTTGGTCTTGTCATACGACGAATCAGTGGTTGCTGCAATTTGATTCCAAGTATTTTTCTCTGAAAAAATTGATACATCTCAAGTACTTTTCTCTTAAAAAATGAAAAAAAATAAAAATACTAGTATTTCACCAATGTTCTCACATCATCACATGCTGTTTCAGATGTAGAATTTACCTTTTCGCGGTAAACCATTGTAACTTTTGTTGCTGTATAACTTCAGGCGACCCCTTTGATCAACAAAAAAGAATACTCGACATTGGCAGACCCAGCGCTCTCCTGTCAGTACAGCAAGACGTCGTTGGTCAAGGCCCTTTCTGTTGCTCAGTGGTGTATCCAGAGAACAGCCAGCCAGAGACCACTGATTACAGAAGTAGCTGATGCTCTCGCTCACATCTCGCGGCGGTCCAGAAGCACGAGGCGATCATCCCGCCTGCAGGCAGCATCTCCAGTTCACCAACTTGGGAAAGGATAGCAGAAGCATATTACAATGCAACTCGGGAAAGATTTTGTTTGTAGATACTAAATAGATGCTGATCTTCTTGTCTCCATGTGCGTGGGCCTGAGGCTTTGTCATCTCTAGTCTATGTATGAGCTTCGTAGTGCGTCAACATATACTTCCATGACGCTGAATCTTTGTGGATGTTAGTTTAGATGGTCTTCTTCTTTAGATATAATTCTGCTGTACATGTCCTCTTCACTTCTTCAGTCTTCTATATCTGAAAGTGTTGATAGTTTTCTTCAGGTTGTGCTTAATAGATTTTGATTCATTCTAAATATCAAGATAACCGCATGCATTTTTTCAATTTACATGCATATCTATTTTTCCTGCACGGTGTTTGTTTACTCTTGTTTTACTTGCCATTTTCCATGTGGCAAATATTGAATTGTTCCTGACTTCCTCTTATGACAGTCACATATATTTTGACCGAATGCCATGTTGGTGACAGATTACACGTCTAGATATGCACATAGATATAGCAGAGAAAACAGCATATTTTACTCAACTGTGAATGATCATTCCTAGCAATAATCAACGGATGCTGCGTCTTTACACCAAGTAACATATGTCAATAATAGGTTGCAAGCCAGCGTTATCAGAATAATAAATAACACACCGAAAGATCATTTCCTTTACAGTATGTTGCAAAATTCTTTCAGAAGAGAAATAATACAGGCTCTTCCCCAGTAGTATAGCTCTATGACAATCTCAACTAGCCTAAAAACAAAGGGGTTTTCGTGTGTATTTTCTTTCTCCTAAATGGGACACTAAATATTGACAATCTTAATGAAACTAATCGGAGAAGAAAATTTACATGGATGCCCTGGAACGATTCGGACCTACCAAGTACAATTTCAGCAAAACTTCCATCAGAAACGCAAGTTGATTCTTCTCACGAACCACCTGATTCCTCAGGAGTTCAGCCTTCATTCGTTTTCGGTGGAATTTGATTTTCCCTGACGAAAGTAATTCAAAATTAATGAACCACAGCACCTCAGCTTTCTTCATATTTCAAAAATGCTAAGTGAATATAGAGTTTTGAATTTCTATTTCCCTTTCAAAGATCACATAAAGAGGTTGGTCCTTCTGTATAGATACACAAACTACTGTATCCTAGAGCAGTAAAAAATACTATATGACGCACCTTGCTCTTCTCTAGCCATCCAAGCCCCCTAGAAAGCAAGCCCGTTTTCTTGTTAGGTGTATCTTGATTAGGTTCCTGGTTTATCTTCCCAAGGTCTGCATGCGGTGACCTACATAATTATCCAGTAAATGAAATGTTGCCATGGGAACTTAGACTTGCAGTTAAAAAACAATTAGAAATATTGGTCATATATGATTAGTACAAAAATATCTGCTGATAAAGAATGCAACAATGAGAAAACGAGGGTGGAAGTTCAATGAAGTAACTGAAACATACCTTGGAGCGAAGGTTTGGACGGCTTTAACCTGCCCAGCCTGGTACTGCTTCGTAGCTTCCAACATAGTTTCTGCCATTACAGCTCTCTTCTCCATTTGTGAAAGCGCTGTCATTGTTGCTTCATACTTCTCCTGCGCATGCAAAGTATGACAGGTATGCATCTGTTCTTCTCCAACAGTATACGTTGTACAAGAGAAAAAGGCAGCACTTTAAGAAAACAGCTTGAAAAGGTGGCTCCAAAATTAAACCTGGAGCAAGTGAGCAATATATTTTTGTTCGACAGCATCTCGCTCAGCAGCTATGCGGGCATCTTCTGTCACTTTCTGCTCCTGCTCCATTCTTACCAAAATCTGTACGGGAAAATAAATGTGTGTACTTTTTAACCAAGAAGAAAATACAGAGGATTTTAGAGTTGAGAGGGTCATGCAATATAAAGCCTAGGCACTAAGACAGCACCTGGAGCATTGCTTGTTCTTGTTCTTGCTTATCTGCAGAAGTCTTTCGCAGTTCAGATACCTCTGCTTCCAATTTCTCAACCTGTGAATCTTCTCTAAGTCAAGAACGTATATTCAAAATTTAACCAAGGAAAAAAGGAATCAAAGGCTAAAAGTAGACCGTTACTACCTTAAAGTGACTTTTCATTTAGCCGGACATAAAATAAAGGGCTTTATTTTAATCCAAAAATATATAAGGAGCTTGAATTTGTCATAAAATTGTGTTGTCTTAAGTTATTCTAGATAACAACACTACCTTAGCACTCAGCATACGTCTATTGTCCTGCGTGACCATCTCCATTAAAGCAGTTTCCAACTCCTCGGCCCTGTGAATACCAGGAAATATAAGCTAAGCTTTATAGACATGTACCGATATGCCAAGTAAGTAAAATGCCACACTAAACGCATATGACTTGTGGAGTTACAATGACAACCTAAAGAACAGAAATGAATGTAAAGATTTATGCCAATTCCAGGCACGAATTTCAAATTAGACTCCTATAACGAAGCCGGTGAACAGGTTTAAAGAACGCCGGTCAGGTGGTCACATAAAGTAAATAGTTTGTGAAGTATCATGACGATGTGAAGGAGATAAGGAGCAAAATGTCCCTTCTAAATTTTTCTTCCCCCTGAATACTACAGCTAAACTCAAATATGGTATGAACAGAGTCGGCAGACAAAGTTATTGTTCAAACCAAAAGGAAAATGTATTGTTATTTTACAATATATGTTGAGTATGAAGGGTTCTTTCGTTTTAACTGTCAACTCATAACGTTGAGTTGGAGTTTTTCCATATTCAACAAAAGAACTTTTAACAGCATCATAGCATAAAACCAAATTAATTATTACTATTAATGTCAAAGGAAACTGTAAGGGGTCGTTTGGATCCCATCATTTCATTTCATTTGGCAAAAATGAAATGAAATGAAATGAATTCCAGAGAAATGACAGGGTTAGGGACAGGAATTGACTTAACACAGTAAAGGTTGTCTGGAATTCCAATTGAAATGACATTCCAATTCCATGACAGCCAAACACGTTGGGCATGGAATCTGAAATGAATTCCTCTAAAATGAGGGGATCCAAACGACCCCTAAGGGAAGCCCCAACAGTATAAATAGGAACCCAAATTCGCATACATGAGAACTTGAACCTGTGTGGTGGGTCTGTACATCCACTCCCCCTAGCTTACTTCCTTCGAAAAATTAAATTTACATGGATGCTTCCATAAAATGAGAACAGATTGCTAGTCTAAAGGGCATAAACAAAACGTTAGAAGCAGAACAGAAGTAAAACAAACCTGAGTTCAGCTGATCTTTTCTCCTCAAGTAGCTTGCACAGCTCACCCTTTAGCCATGTTACCTGTGTGAAAGCATTGCACGTGTATAGAATATTCGTCATGTCAGCATAAAAAGTAAAAAACATGTATTCAAAACTCAGATGGCCAAAAGAAATCAGATGGGCAAAATATCATCACAAATAACTGCTACGAAACACCAAATTTCAACCATCAAAACAATGATGCATATAACAAACACGACCTCTCTTTTTTTCATTCCCACGGTAAAAGGAAATCAGTAGAAGAGGATTTTTGTACCTGTTCTTGAAGATCAATACCCACATCCAGCTCATTTTCTAATGTTGTACTAGTAAGGTAGTTTTCCAGGGTTGTTGACCCAGAATCCCTATTTACTTGACCATCTGCCCCATCCTTAGAATCAACTTGTGGGCATACAGACGAGGGGTCATGTTTAAAGCTATATAGTTTAGTCGCTAGCCCCTTCTTATCTTTCCAGGAATTACGGTCTTTTGATCTTTCCTCCATAGCCGCTATAATTTCTGGCCTGTGCTTTTTTCTTAGCTCCCGTAATCCCATTTCTTTGACTGACTGAAAACCCATACAAGCTGTCAATACAAGCTGGCTGCTGTCAAAGGTAGAGCCAGCAAGAGACTGCAGTAATGTAATTGCATCTCCAGCATCCTTTGTGGTCACCAGGGCAGGTCCTAAAAATGAACATAAAAGGCAATACTGTTGGTTACACATCAAAGTTTAGTCCATAAAAATGAACAAATAATAGGATTTAGTACTTTCCAATTACTCAGACGTGGATAATTAGTACCATATAAGTCCAGCAAAGCAAGCGTTGTCCGGAACAGCATTGTGCGATTTCCTTCAAAAAGGATCACATCCCATACACGAAGAACTAAAAGGAGAAAAGGTTCCAATCAGGTATAACTGAACCATTAATCTGTTGGAACATATACGATGAAAGGAATATATAAACACATAAGAAACTAGTCTGCGATTTCTCAGGATTCTTATAATTTTTCTTAAGATGTTTTAAGTAATTTAAGGGATCCACATAATCGAATGTTACAGCAGCGAACTTGTGAAAAATGTTTGTATATTGTTATATCTTAATGAAAGCACCAAGATATTGTATAAAACCTGACCACTTTCCCATGGAAGCATGTTGATGAAAATTGAAAGAAACCATGGTCCAGTCACCCATGTCACCTGCACTCCAAGGAAATCTGTATGCTTGGCTGAAAGAGAGTTGCAACCAATGTGAGTGCAAAGTGATAACCATCAATCCCTCTCGAGGTAATAAATCATTGTGCCCTCAGACAAATCTTTGCTATGTCAGCTCCAGATCTCAATTGAATGTGGGTCATGCACGCCCATATGTGTCATTTTCTAGTATACTGTGAATGTAAGAATACAAGGTATATAACTGGAATACATACCCAACTTTGGGAACCTTTCTCGTACAACCTCCTCAAGAACAAGTTGATCAACCTGTGAATGGAGCTGCAATATTATATAAATGTTCGCAGGCATACAGAATATGTATGATGGCATCATCAGAAAGTATCAATACCTGCGATTCAATCATTTCCTCAGTGTAGTAACCCTCAAAGTACTCATCAATGACCCCCACCAGGGCCCTGAAATACAAAATAAAATAAGAGCAAAGAAAATGTAGAATTGGAGATAGCTTGCGATCTTGCACCATAAAAATAACAATTAATCAGTTCAGTTTTCATGAATGAAGGCACATAATACAGTCCTACCAGAATGCATTTTCTTCAGGCATGAACAATAAAAATAGTCCAGCAAAAAAGTTCATGGCCTGCAACAAAAACGAAGATATAAGAGACGACCATCATTGTAGAGACTGAAAAATACAAAGCGGATTTTGTGAACACAGGTTCATACCCCTTGACGATTTTCTACACGTGTACATTTCAAAAAACAAATCATGAAACTAATTTAGGCACATGTACAAAAATTCATGAAGAAAATATAACCATATGCATGTACAAAAACAATAGATATTAAGGTATATAACAAAGAGATGCATGTATCTCTTTTCTTACAGTACACATTTTCTCAATCTTTTATGCATTTACCTAAATTAACATTTTGTAGTAAGATGATTTGTTTTGAGAAATTTTGAAGATGGTTTAAGTACACAAACTCACTGAGTGGTGCATGAAGACTAGACTACAGATGTCTCTAAACCAGATTAATGGTGCCGGGCATGCAGAAATAAAGATAAATGTAACCTCAGTTGTGAATTGAATATGTGACAACTTTCCCGGTCTCGTAAAGCTAGATAGTGACGAAATTGCATATCTGAAATTCGGGATAGGCCTAATTCATCTCGACCATGTATATTGCTTCTATAGTTCCGGTTGGAATAAGAAGATGAAAACTTGATCACCAGAACAACTGATTGAAAAGTGTTTAATAAAACAGTAGACAATACATGATAGATTACAACTCCTCCGCCTCTTCTTTATTTTTATTTTTATTTTTGAAAGGCCGTGATATACAAGATAGCAACAAATCCTCAACTAAAACTAACCTTGGAAAAATGGCAACCTTTCATAGTTCACTTAACATAGATCACTAAAATGTTTACAGTTATAGCTTACAAACAGGAAGGTCAAAATCCAGTTGAATTACCTGGCAGTATCCAACAGATGGATTATGCCTTGCGTATGCCGTCAATAACCGCCTCAGAGCGTTTCTCCCGTCCTCATCTAATGCGGGGTGTCCCGGAAATGTTCGAGGCAAATCCTGTAATGATAACAGAAAAAAAGCAAGTGTTCAGAAACACTGTAACTTGTTAACCAAGGGCATACTTCCTCTCAGTTCGAAATGTTTCAAAAAAAAACAACCTTCTCTATCTGCCCCTTCCACTTCTCAGGCTTGGGATGCTTTTTTGGTGAACTTTTCTGTTCATTCGCAACTTGGTCCTGAAGGTCCTTTTTATCCAATACCTCGGTCTTTTCATCTAGTAATTTGTTGTAGTACCCGCGGATTTTCCGAGCACCAACACCCACAAATGCTTGCCACATCTGCAAGAAAACAAACCATATGTAACTGAAAAGGTATATCTCTTAGATGGCGACAGAAAGGAAAGGTGCAATTCTGGTTGCAGTTGTACCTCTCCTCTAAGAGCCATTGGCACGCCTCCACGAACCAAGCTCTCGAGTTCCTCCCTCCAAGAAAAATAAGACTCTCCATTGACTCCATCCAAGGTAACACTTGGCGAAGCACCAGGTGCCCCTTTCTGTGAGCGATCCACCTTTTCTGCATTATATGACACCTCTGTTGGACACCCTTCTTGGCTTTCTTCTACTGTCCTTTCTTCTTCAATTGAAGCAAGCTGTGTCACAGCCTTTCCAGATGTGGCATTTGCAGTATCATTTCTTCTCACCACCCGAGAGCTCATCATTTTCTCAATGATCTTGAGTGATGCCCTCATCCGCTTCCAGGACTCGACTTTTATGGGCTCCAGTTCATCCAACAACCCCTTATCGAAGGGGGTCTCTTCAAACTTGTCGAAGTTGTCATTATTCACTTCTCCGAATCCATTTAAATTTCCATTTTGATCTTTAAATTCTTCCGAGACCCCATTTACACCTTTTATTCCTTCAGAGCCATCAATCATCTCCTTCAGTTCTTCAGGGGCTACATTCAAGTCTTCAGAGTTTGCACTACTTTCCTCTTTCAGTTTCTCCGAGTTGTCAGGCACATCTTTGAAATCTTCTGGCTTGCCATTTGCTTCTCTGATTTCATCGTGGCCATCAACTTCCTCTACACATTCCAGTTTGGCGCTCCTTTCTGCAGCTTCATCCTCTTCTTCTTCATGAAGATTTCCTTCTCTGCTATTGTTGTGCTCTTTTAGCTTTTCCAAGTTGCTAGTCTCACCGTTAAAATCTTCCGGCTCACCGTTTACTTCTCTGAATTCCTCAGCTTCCTTCAACAAGCCATTCCTGTTCTCTTTGTTTTCGGCCTCATTCTCTTCTTCATGGACACTCTTTTCTGTAATTTCAGCTTCATTCTCTTCTTTATCAATCCTCTTTTCTGCACTTTCAGCTTCATTCTCTTCTTCATGGACCCTCTTTTCTGCACTTTCAGCACCTGCATAACCATCTCCGGCAGCAGGCTCGTCTGTGGACAGTGAAATGCTGGATGTGGTAGGGACATCCGCAGAGTCGGCCAACCTGTCCAAGAAGTCCTTCCATACTTGCGCTCTCTCATCTTCCTCCTCCTAACAACCAATCCAACAAAAAGATTCAGAACTTTTCCTTGAACATGATAAAGACAAAAAAAAGGACATTTGTTGGCTAGTACGTAAATAACCTTGTAAATCTTGGCGTACTCGCGGAAACGCTGCAGATGCTGCGGCCGCACCGCGAATCCATAAGCGTCCCTGCGCCAGACCTCAACAACATCAGGAGGAAGCAACTCGAACCACTGCATTAGCCCACACACAAATCCAATCTGCTACTACTAAAAACGACGGTAACAACAACAGAGGAGAGAAGGGGATGCGGAGATGAACATGGAAATGGGGCCTGCATTTATGGGTGTTTTACCGGGACTCGTCGTCCATATGGGGATCAGCGCGCATTAAAGAAGAAGCGACAGGGCGACCTCGGCATCGCACGCCATGGATTGACCAAAGCCATAAACCCTAGGCGGCCCGCGCCCCTAGATCCGCGCACATGGGGAAGAAATTTTTCTGCGGGGGAGGGGCGAAGAATCAAAGATTGCAAGGGATCGCGGGGGAGGGGCGAAGAAGCAGAGGAGAGGAGGAATAGAAGAAGATGGATTCGGCGCAGATTGCGGAAATGGAATGGGGGAAAAGAACTCGTTTTGCGTCGAGGCGAGAGGTCGGAGCACGTGGCGCGCGGGCCGACGATGCCGCGCCATGGCTCCTGCACGCACGGGGGCGGTGTATGTTGCTCGCAGCCGCGGTACTCACCTCTTGTACTCGAAGTCCAAGGCCGTGCCGCCCATGCTGGCGCTCGGCGGCGGCGCGCGCGCCGTGGTGGCCGGTCGGTCGGACGACGCAGCGACTCGTCGTCTCAAGGTGGACTTGTGTAACCAGCTAGCTCCCCAGGCGGAAGGAGGACGACGAGATTAGGAATAGGATGGTGCAATTAGAGAGTTATAAATCCGGGTGCCCCCCTTGGATTTGACCGGGATTTCAAGGAAAAAATTTGCGACTAACCGGGATTTCAAATTAAAGCCCGGATTTTGTAGTGTTTGGGTGATGGAATCGCGCCATGATGCCATATGTTTACAAGCTACTACCAGTAGACACTTTGTTTTTCCAAAGAATGGCGTAGTACGCACTTGATCATGACACGGCGTCGTGCGCGCGCTATCCTTGCCTCCTCGTGCCAAGTGGTTGACCTCGTCCGTCGTTTGCCGGGGTTTGGTGATTACTGCATAGACGCGTGTGGTCCTCCTGGCGGCAAGGTGAATCGCGTAAGAGCAAGGATCGACGGTGTTGCTAGCTCGTGATGCACCGGCCGGCCAGCTACTGATGAATGACGATAGAAGAATTATGAGGAGAGGAGGGGTCGCTTTAGTCCTTGTTTACTTCTAGTGTATTTTAGGGGATTGGAGTGGATTATTCCGGATTCCAAAAAATCCCCACTAGTTTGTTTACTTCTAGTGTATTTTAGGGATTAGAGGGGATAATCCCTAGATATCCCCCACCAACCATCTTATTTTTGCCCAAAACAAAAACTCTAGTCCATGCTAGTGTATTGTAGGGGAAGAGTATTTGTGGGGATTGGGTGTTCACCAAATCTTCTCCCATCCCCACTCTTCCCATCCACTAGAAAACTCTTGAAGTAAACAAGGCCTTAAGGTTGGGACGAGGAGGACGTCGCAGCAGCAGCAGATAGCTCAGGGCGTGCCAGATATGTTGGGTTTGGTCGGGTCCGCTTGTTCGTTAAGCTGCACCACACCACACGGGCGCGTGGAGAGCGGAGGATGGATCGTGCTCGTACAGGCGCCGGTGGTGGGGAGGTAGCTTCGCGGTTGCGGCAGGTTCTTCTTCCTCTGCCCAGCTGGAGTCTCGGCCCAGGCCCAGCGACTGGGCCTTTAGGCACACGACTCTGCGTGGTGGTTCTTTTCTTCGCGGTGGTGCTCCCAAGCCGAAGGTGGCGACGACAAAGACTCCAGACAACTCCCTTAATAAGGTATGGTATGGCTTCTGATGTTCTACGGCAGCAAACTTCTTTTGCATCTGCCACCTCCGACAAAGAAGTCAAAAGGATAGAGGTTTTCTCCATCGAGTCTTCTCTGCGTGAAAACCAATCTTGAGCACTGTTCCGACACCCTGTCGGAGGGGAATCGACGCCAGAGACATCTACAGCAACCTTGTTGCCTCCACGATGATGCGTGAGTAGTCCCGTCTTCGACTATGGGTACATAGCAGTAGCTCGATGGTTGTCTCTCCTCCTTGCTCGTCAATACAATGGTCTCATTAGCTGCCTATCATGATCGAGATCCATCCGATGTAATCGCTATGTTGTTGTGTTTGCTAGGATATTATAAATTAGGATGTTATGATCAGTTTGTGCATGTTATATCTATTATGAGATTGTTTTATTTACATTCTTGCATTTTCTCTGATCTAAGTGGTTACTCTAGCCAAGTGGTCACGTTAGATCTGCAAGAGGGCGTATATGCTAGATAGTGAATTCATGACTCCTTCATCTCTGGACTCAACTTGACAGAAACGACTAAGGCTAAGGATGTGTTGTTGCTACTAAGAGTAAAATAGCGGTATTTATTTCTTCATAGTCATAAATAATGCTTAAATCATGTACGCTACTTAAGGCGATACTATGTTGTTTTTAACTTAATTCTTAGAGATGCATGCTGGATAGCGGTGATACGTCTCCGACGTATCTATAATTTTTTATGTTCCATGCTTAATTATAAATCATTGCCACATATTTTTATAATGTTTTACATCATTTAGGCATATTTTATGGAACTAACCCATTGACAATATGCCCAGTGCCAGTTTCTGTTTATTATGTCTATGCGTTGCAGAAAATGTCCAAAATTCAAAGTGCTTAAAAAATCCGAAAACATTACAGAAATTCTTTTTCGCCAGAAGACTCCGGGAGCCAGAAGTACAAGTCCAGGGGAGGCCCACAGCCTCCAGGTGCCACCCAGGCGCGGTTGGACCTGGGGTGGCGGCCGGGTGCCACCTGGTCGCCTCGTCCACCCCCTCGCGCCGCCTCTTCGCCTATATATTTACAGAAACGCCGCTAACATCGAAGGTTTTCTCCAAAAACACATCCGAGCGCCGCCGCTACCAAAAACCCGAATTCGGCTGATAGAAGTTCTTGTTCCGGCACCCTGCCGGGATTGGGAATTGCCCCCGGAGTCATCTTCATCACCGTTGTTGCCTCCCGTGATGCAGCGGGAGTAGTTCTTCATCGGGGATGAGGGCTCTACTAATACCTATGTGGTTATATCTCTCTCCCATGGTGTGATTTTTATGTGATCGTGAGCATTGTAATATAGTTGAACTCATGGATGTTTTTGATGGGGTCGCAGCATGGAAAACAAAAAATTTCTACGCGGCAAAGCGGAATAAACCCCAAGGATCTAGATCTACGAGATGAAGATAGCGAAGATGAGATCCAATCTCTTACCCTCGAAGATCAACAAACGCGTTTTGTCGGTGCAGGGGTTGGCTAGTCGATCCCCGCAACTAGACTCGTCTAGTCGCGAGGAGATGTATTATCCTCGAGATCCAATCCGGCGAAGTGCGGCAACGGGCAGCACCTCCGCGGCGTCCACACGTACAGCTCGATGAAGACGTCGACTCCTTGATCCCGCAAGCGAGACGACGTGGCCTTGATGATCTCAGCAGCACGACGGTAGTGCCGGTGACGATGACGATCTCCGCGAGCAGGGCTTCGCCAAGCCAAGCAAGAGGAGAGGGAGAGGAGCAAGGTGGCGCAGCAGCCCTAGGGCAAGGGGTGGTGCGGCTTGGTGGAGAGGTGGATGGCGGCAGCCCTCCGGGAGAGGAGGGGTGCGGCTAGGGTTGAGGGGTGAGAGGGGGGTGCGGCTAGAGGGGGGGTGCGGCAGCCTCCAAGGTGTGTTGCGCCTCCCCCCCCTCCCCTCCTTATATAGGTGGCGGCTAGGTCAAGGGGAGGGGGCCGGCCGGCCCCTCCTTGCTTGCCTCCCAAGTCGGAGTCCAACAAGGACTCCTTCTTGGGCCCTTTCCTAAAGGGGTGGGAGCCCACCTCCTAGTCCAACTAGGAGTGGGACTCCCCTCCTATGCCGCACCCCTTCATGGGCCTAGGTGGTGCGCCCCACCAAGTGGTGGCAGCACCCCTTTGCACCATGTGGGCCCCATACAAATTATGCGGTCCCACTTCTAGACTCTTCTAGAACATTCCGGAACCTTCCGGTACCCTTTAAATAATTTCCGGAACTTTTCCGAAACCTCCGGAAACTACTTTCCATATATGAATCTTATTCTCCGGACTCCTCCGGAACTCCTCGTGATGTCCGGGATCCCATCCGAGACTCCGAATCACCATTCGTTCACTTCATCATTTAATTCATCGCAAAACCTAATTTCATCGGAACGTTAAGTGTGTGACCCTACGGGTTCGAGAATGCATAGACATGATCAAATCAATAATTAATAGCGGGACCGGGATGTCCATATTAATTCCTATACACTCAACGAAAACCTTTTCTCGATTGAACCACAATGCCGGAGATTCAATTAATCTCATATACGATTCCCTTTGTCTCACGATATTTTACTTGCCCGAGATATAATCGTTGACATCCCCATGTCTAGTTTAATCTCGTTACCGGCAAGTTCTCTTTACTCGACCATAATATAGGATCCCGGTGATTACAACTTAATCACATGTCTGCAGACTCTTGATGCTATATTACCGAGAAGGCCTGGAGATATCTTCTCCGTCACATGGAGGGACAAATTCCACTCTTGATTCATATCACCCAACAACCCACCATCGGAGATACCTGAAAGCCACCTTTATAATCACCCAGTTACGAAGTGACGTTTGATGTCCACAAAGTATTCCTCCGGTGAACGGGAGTGATATAATCTCATGGTCTAAGGAAACTATATTTGGCATATTAAAAGTGTTGACAACAAAACTTTTGTGACACGATTAATTGCAACTCTTTATTTGGGTCATGTCCATCACACCATTACTCCTAATGATATGACTCCGTTATCAAGTGACTATAACAAGTCCATAGTTAGGAAACTCTAACTATCTCTTGATCAACGAACTAGTCCTGTAGAGGCTTACTAGGGACTCCGGGTGTTTATATTCCACACATGTATTATGTTTCCATTTAATACAATTATAGCATGGATAATAAACCATTATCATAAACTTGAATATGCTTAATAAACCATTTTATTATTGCCTCTAGGGCATATTCCCAACAGTCTCCCACTTGCACTAGAGTCAATAATCTAGTTTACATTTCCGCGATCCAACACCCATGGAGTCTCACTCATGAAGTCTCAGTGCTGATCATGTTTGCTTGTGGAAGAGGTTCCGTCCGTGCTCTGTACTTTACAGTTCTTTATGTCCTTTGCAAAATTGTAACTGTCACCTAATTTGACATTACTTTATCATCACATGATAAACTTCCTATCATCCCATGATAAAATCATTATCATATAATGTATATAATATGTTTGGTTATAGAGTGAGATAATCATATCCTTTCATGCCCATATGTATGATTAGTCAAAAGAACTTTCTCATAACACATGCATCTGGAACTCACTCAATCTTGAAACACCTTTCTCAAACCAAAATATTATATCTTATTTCAATCCTTGAATTAATCATATACTCCTATATGTTGTAGACTTAACAAATCAACAGTGAACCTTGTCACTTTGATATTTCCGATCATGCTTTCGCTGTGCTACTCTGCTATTAAGAGATCCCTAATTTAGTCTGGCTTTATGACTTCAACCAAGTCCACCATTTTCTAAATTTATCTCAATCTCATGAAAAATGACTCCTCATTCAACATGTTCTTACAATTAAGAACTTGGGTCACATATCGTCATATACAAACATATGGTTCTTATATGTTGAGATCTATGAACAATTCATATTAAATTCCAACATATCCTCTAACCATCAATTTTGTACTGAGTTCTCTAACTCAATGCTTCACCTATATATCACAATGAGATGAACCATTCTTCTCTTGTTTCATTTTGAACTCCTTCAAAACTTGTGTAGGTAAAACACCCTGACTTTGATATTTATCAAACTTATCTATCCTCTATAGATACATTCATCTACATGAATATTTGACGTTCAAACTAACTTCATAAGTTATGCATTGGTCCATGACAACATTTACAACATTTATGAAATCTCCATTTCACTCAAACACTATGTTGTAAACTCCCACTCAAATATACCTCATACACATATTAAATTGTGAAGCCACTTTGGCTCCCACTCAAAAATATGTTATCTTTATATTTGACCATGATTCAACTAGCTCCCACTCAAACATATGTCACCACATATTTTGATTATGGAAATTAATTTCTGCTCTAACTTAATATATGTCACCACATATCTTAATTAGATCTCACTCAGTTTCTTATGCACTTTCTCGACAATTTGGACTCCTCCAAAACTCTTAACTCTTAAGATTCGAGAACTCATATACGAAACACCAGCACTTTGCTAGTTCTAAGTTTTATTTATTCCACGCAAACTCTTTTGCTAAATAAATATGTGAAACATTCTTTTCACAAAATCAAGTAACGATTACTTTATGATTTAAACTTAAATTGGAATGACTCTTAGTCACTTTCGTATTTAAAGTTACTATTTCTTCTTTTGTAGTTTTGTAGGTATGTCTTGTTTCTCAAACATGACAAGCAAATCATGAATATTATTTTGCAACTTTTGACAAAATTCATATTCTTGAATCCTACTTCTCTTTAGACAAGCTAAACCAAAATTCAATGATCACCATCATCAAAACCTTTATGTGTCAAGTTTTAACCAACATAGCACTTTACATATGTGCCACTTGATACATAAACATGCAAGGTTTAATCTTTCTAAACTCATTCCAACAATTCTTTTATCCATGAAACAATTTCACGATAAAACCACTAAAATACATAACACAACCAAACACATTGGTTTGTTCCTTTTAGTCTCACATTGTGGAATCTCTATTCATAATCTCATATGAACATTCTACAAAACTTTATTTGCTTTGGCTTTTAATTATCTCATAATCATTGAAACCACTATTTCACATAACTCATATGCGAAATGCAAATCATTAAATAGATCCTTTATTTAAAACAGGAGTGTTATCAAAATAAATCTAAATGATACTAATGAAACCTTAAAACCTAAGAACCCTTTGTTTATGACCACATAATATCAAATATAATGTGACTACAATACTTTAGGTTTATCAAAACAACTTTTGAATAATCTCTAAATATTGTAATTTGTGATAACACTTGTCACAAGTCACCATACTAAACAATAACTCAAATATTTTGTCTCTTTTGATCAAATCGAAAAGACTCAATTATCTTGTTAACTCAATATCCTCTACTTCCAAAATCATGACATGAATAAATACTCCTATTCACTCATCCATGATAAAATAATGATGTCTTTTATTTACTGAAAAATACAACCAACACTTGTGTTTATTTTCAGCAACTCATGGCATTTTCAGAAAATGGCATTTTTAATCACACTACTTAGTGATGCGCATCAACATGCTCTTCAGCACTAATAGTACAATTAAAACAATTCTCATCATTAAGTATTGGATATTTTAGCATGTTTTTATCTTTATAAGTGTTTAACTAATTATCGTTTAAATCCAGCAAAGGACAATAATCTCATAATCGAAACGTGATCTCCAAAAAGGATTACTCATGAAAATAGAACAACCACTTGTCTTTAACATGAATGACCGTCTCACAAACCGAGACACACTAATTTAAGATCACACTTAATTCGATTACAAAACTCATTCAAATCCTCTAATTTAAAACGATAAATGTAGAAGTAGAATATCGCCAGCATCAACTCCTTGATTGCCATCTTCCCGCGAAATCCACTCAGTCCCTCCATGCACTTCTCAAACGGCAGGCCCTGTTTTCATAAAACAGCACAAGTATCAAATACTTAGCTCACCATAAGTGTAAATGGGACATTAAACATTTATAACTAGTATATCAAAATATACCTTCTGCGTTGACTACCTCTCCTGCTATGGGTTCCACTTTAACTTGACTCAGCTGGGAAATGAACTCACAGAAAGTGATCGAATCCCTTCCCATGACATAGTTCTTCACATAATCCTTATAGCTGGGGGGAAGCGAACGCAACACCCCATCTATTGCCATCTCGTCAGTTATTTCATGGTTCCAAACATCCACCATAGTATAATACAGCCGGTGCATCTTACTTAGGTGCTGTTCCAAGCAGGTGTTTTCTTCCATCTTAGTTGAAAGAAATTCATCCAGGCATTCAAACCTTGCAACTCTAACTTGTGCTATGAACCTTTGTTTCAGCTCATCGACAATCTCCATTGCGCTCAAGTTTCCGAATTGTCTACCAAGGTTAGAATCCATGAAGGCGCATATCAGCCACTCGACTCTCAAGTAGGTGGTCTTTTGATCATACCACTCCATATACCCTTCATAGTCAACAGTAACATCAGGGCATTTTTCTAAGGCTTCATCTATCACGTAGAGCTCATCATTGTCGAAAAGGGCTTTTCTCAGACGCATGTACCACTCAGCAAAGTTGGACCCATCTAGACGCAGCTCCTCAGCAAGAAACATACTACTGTAGTCTCCCATGATCTACAAGGATTTTGCAAAGACATCTTTAGGACACTTGTTTATGATAATTTTAGTTCAAATTAATCAAATTAACGAACTCCCACTAAACTCAACATCTCTCCGGTTGATTAGTGACACACGATCCAAATTCACTACACCACCACCGATCATCACGTGAGATGATGTAGCTTCAATGGTGAACAACTCAGTGTTGATCATATCATTCATATGACTCGTGTTTAACCTTTCGGTTCCGTGTTCCCGAGGCCATGTCTGTACATGCTAGGCTCGTCAAGACAACCGTAGTATTTCTGCTTGTGCAAACTGGCTTGCACCCGTTGTATGTGAACGTTGAATCTATCACACCCGATCATCACGAGATGCTTCGAAACGACGAACTTTCGCAACGGCGCATACTAGGGGAGAACACTTAATTATCTTGATATTAACATGAGAGATCACCTTATCATGCTACCGTCGCGATCACATCTAAGCATAACAATAAGGTGCATAAAAGGGATTAACATCACATGCAATTCATAATTGTGATATGATATGGCCTTTCTTCATATGCTCTTAGATCTCCATCTTCAAAGCACCGGCAAGATCTCCATCTCCGGCATGATCTCCATCATCTTGGCGCCATCACCATGGTTGTCCACCAACTATTGCAACTACAACTAATGCTACTCTTAGCAATAAAGCAAAGCAAATTACATGGTGATTTATTGACACGCAGGTCACATAAAATAATAGACAACCATATGGCTCCTGCCAGTTGCCGTACTCGTCGACATGCAAGTCGCGAAATATTACAAACATGATCATTGCATACATTATCACAAATCACATTGGCCATATCACATCACTTGACCCCCTCTGCAAAAACAAGTTAGACGCCTCTACTTTGTTTATGCAAATTTTACGTGGCTTGGGTCAACGAGATAGAACCGTTCTAATCTACGCAAAACCACAACGGTGATATAATAGTTGCTTATTTACTCATCCTTTTGAAAGGCCTTCCATTGAAAATTGCATCCTCACTAAAGCAAGAGAAACAGACACCCGCCAGCCACTTATGCAAAACAAGTTGCATGTCAATCGTGGAACCGGTCTCTCGTGCGCGGACGAGTAAGGTTGGTCCGGGCCGCTTCAATCTCACAATACCGCAAAGATGCAAAGTGCACGCGAGAAGGTAGCAACATAAAATATCAACGCCCACAACTCCTTGTGTTCTAATCGCATCAACACCTACGAAGATCTAGGCTCTGATACCACTGATGGGGTCGCAGCATGGAAAACAAAAATTTTCTACGCGGCAAAGCGGAATAAACCCCAAGGATCTAGATCTACGAGATGAAGATAGCGAAGATGAGATCCAATCTCTTACCCTCGAAGATCAACAAACGCGTTTTGTCGGTGCAGGGGTTGGCTAGTCGATCCCCGCAACTAGACTCGTCTAGTCGCGAGGAGATGTATTATCCTCGAGATCCAATCCGGCGAAGTGCGGCAACGGGCAGCACCTCCGCGGCGTCCACACGTACAGCTCGATGAAGACGTCGACTCCTTGATCCCGCAAGCGAGACGACGTGGCCTTGATGATCTCAGCAGCACGACGGTAGTGCCGGTGACGATGACGATCTCCGCGAGCAGGGCTTCGCCAAGCCAAGCAAGAGGAGAGGGAGAGGAGCAAGGTGGCGCAGCAGCCCTAGGGCAAGGGGTGGTGCGGCTTGGTGGAGAGGTGGATGGCGGCAGCCCTCCGGGAGAGGAGGGGTGCGGCTAGGGTTGAGGGGTGAGAGGGGGGTGCGGCTAGAGGGGGGTGCGGCAGCCTCCAAGGTGTGTTGCGCCTCCCCCCCCTCCCCTCCTTATATAGGTGGCGGCTAGGTCAAGGGGAGGGGGCCGGCCGGCCCCTCCTTGCTTGCCTCCCAAGTCGGAGTCCAACAAGGACTCCTTCTTGGGCCCTTTCCTAAAGGGGTGGGAGCCCACCTCCTAGTCCAACTAGGAGTGGGACTCCCCTCCTATGCCGCACCCCTTCATGGGCCTAGGTGGTGCGCCCCACCAAGTGGTGGCAGCACCCCTTTGCACCATGTGGGCCCCATACAAATTATGCGGTCCCACTTCTAGACTCTTCTAGAACATTCCGGAACCTTCCGGTACCCTTTAAATAATTTCCGGAACTTTTCCGAAACCTCCGGAAACTACTTTCCATATATGAATCTTATTCTCCGGACTCCTCCGGAACTCCTCGTGATGTCCGGGATCCCATCCGAGACTCCGAATCACCATTCGTTCACTTCATCATTTAATTCATCGCAAAACCCAATTTCATCGGAACGTTAAGTGTGTGACCCTACGGGTTCGAGAATGCATAGACATGATCAAATCAATAATTAATAGCGGGACCGGGATGTCCATATTAATTCCTATACACTCAACGAAAACCTTTTCTCGATTGAACCACAATGCCGGAGATTCAATTAATCTCATATACGATTCCCTTTGTCTCACGATATTTTACTTGCCCGAGATATAATCGTTGACATCCCCATGTCTAGTTTAATCTCGTTACCGGCAAGTTCTCTTTACTCGACCATAATATAGGATCCCGGTGATTACAACTTAATCACATGTCTGCAGACTCTTGATGCTATATTACCGAGAAGGCCTGGAGATATCTTCTCCGTCACATGGAGGGACAAATTCCACTCTTGATTCATATCACCCAACAACCCACCATCGGAGATACCTGAAAGCCACCTTTATAATCACCCAGTTACGAAGTGACGTTTGATGTCCACAAAGTATTCCTCCGGTGAACGGGAGTGATATAATCTCATGGTCTAAGGAAACTATATTTGGCATATTAAAAGTGTTGACAACAAAACTTTTGTGACACGATTAATTGCAACTCTTTATTTGGGTCATGTCCATCACACCATTACTCCTAATGATATGACTCCGTTATCAAGTGACTATAACAAGTCCATAGTTAGGAAACTCTAACTATCTCTTGATCAACGAACTAGTCCTGTAGAGGCTTACTAGGGACTCCGGGTGTTTATATTCCACACATGTATTATGTTTCCATTTAATACAATTATAGCATGGATAATAAACCATTATCATAAACTTGAATATGCTTAATAAACCATTTTATTATTGCCTCTAGGGCATATTCCCAACAGTTTTTCCCTTCATTATGTATGGATATGTTGCTCAATTTATGTAGTATAATTTTCAGAGTCAATGTTGACAACACAAAGCCTTGGTGACAGTGTGGGTGGCGTGGGTGGTGTTCGGACTTTAGAGTGTGATAGACCTACGCATGAATTGTGGTGGCCGAACTTTGAGGTGTGCTTTTGTAGCCCTACAAGGTTTTCTGCGAGCAACGTCTCACTACTAGGAAACTAGCTATAGGTGGAAACTGATTTTGTGGCACACCAAATAGCCATGCGCCACAGAAATAATTTCTGTGGCGCATTGTTTTGCATGCGCCACAGAAATTTGGAATTCTGTGGCGCACGAAAACCAAATGCGCCACAGAAATGTGACTTTCTGTGGCGCACGTCCCGCATGCGCCACAGAAATGCGCATTTCTGTGGCGCATGCGGTCAGATGCGCCACAGAAAGTCACATTTCTGTGGCGCATCAGACATGTGACGCATGCTGTCTGATGCGCCACAGAAATGTGACTTTCTGTGGCACATATTGTTGCATGCGCCACAGATAGCAATTAAAAAAAGCAAATTACCAGATCTCAGATCTGGTTTCTCTCTCCTCTGCTTCGATCTGGTCAAACCCACGCTCACACGCACCACGCCACCATCCCGCTGCTGCTCTCGCACCACACAGCCCGTTCTCTCTCTCCCTTATCTCCTTCCTCCTCCCCTCGATCTATCTCCACCACACAGCACACACACAGCACTACGCGCACGAGGGCCGGCGAGCCTCTGCCGCCGCCACAAGCACCACCGGCTGCCATGGCTCGGCCCAGCGCCCCCGCCCCCTTTCCGTTCTGATCCTCTCTCAATCTCTCTGTCCGGCGGCCCTCCAACGGTCGATCGCGGTTGAGGCGGCGGGAGGAGGTGGTGGCCGCCGCCGCCGCAGGAGCACGGTCCAACCCTAGGAAGAGCGGGGGCCGGAGCCGGGAGGCGACGGATCGTCATCAGCGTGGAGGCCTGGTCCTTGCCCCGCCGGAGCAGCACTGCCGCCACCCTGCTGCCCATCATGGCAGGCTGTGGTGCTGACGATGGGCCGCCACCTGCTCCCCATCCGCGCCAACTGCCATCGCCCACCACCGCGTCAGATTCGCCGCCGCTACCTGCCGTCTGCGTCCGCGTTCATCGGCTGCCACACTGCCGCCACGCTGCCGGGCGCCGGAGCAGAGGACCTGAGGGGCGCGCGGGGGATGTGTCGCTGCTCTCCCAGAGCAGATCGAGCAGCGACGCATCGGGACCTCTCTCGCTCGCCGCCCTGGCCGGCCTTCTCCGTCTCGCGCTTGTCTTCCTCCGCCTCCCCGCGCAGCTGCTGGCTGAGGACGACGACGACCAGCTGCCTGGTCGGGTTCACCAGGACCTCGGCCTCCCTTTTTTTTAAACCTAAAAAAGGCTATTTGTGGCGCATGGCTGGGAGTGCACCACAAAACCTGTGACGTGCGCCACAGAATTATATCTTTGTGGCGACGATTCTGTGGTGCACCCACCATGCGCCACAGGTGCGCCACAGAATTCTAAATAGGTTCGCCACTAAAGAGGGTTTTCTTACTAGTGTCTTTGTTACATGATGTTAGAGGAAGTGTTTTATGTGTTCAATTATGTTACTACTGTTGAGAGAGTCCACTAGTGAAAGTAGGATCCCCAGGCCTTGTTTCCAATCATCGGAACACCGTTTTTAGTCACTTTTATTACATTTTTGCTTGCTGCCATTTTTATTACAGAAATACAAATTCACCTTTTACCATCCATATCACTTGTATTTTATCGTCTCTTCGCCGAACTAATGCACCTATACAACTGACAATTGTATTAGGTTTGTTGGGGACACAAGAGACTTCTTGTATCTTAATTGCGGGGTTGCTTGAGAGAGGATACGTTCAACCTCTTCCTCCCGTAGATTCGATAAACCTTGGGTTAATCACTTAAGAGAAAACTGCTGCTATCCTACAAACCTCTGCACTTGGAGGCCCAACACTATCTACAAGAATAGAAGCGCGTAGTAGACATCAAGCTCTTTTTTGGCGTCGTTGCCGGGGAGGTAAGGTAAACGACACTCACACTCCGGCAACGAAGCTCTTTTCTTGCCGGGGAGGTGAGTGCTTGAAGGTATCTTTTTTAGATCTTGCAATTAAATCTTTTTGTTTCTTGTTTTCACTAGTTCGGTTTAATGGAAAACAACAAAAAAATGAGAGAACTTTATAAAATTTATCTTGAAATTGGTCATGATGCTTTTAAAGAGAAAATTAAAAAACAATAGAACTTTATTTGCATAATAATAATGCTTGTAGCAATGTTATTAGTATGATTTCTTTGAATGTCATTGTTGATACTATGGAAAATTGCAAGCTTGGGGATGCCGGTTTTGATGAATATGACCTTTTTAGTCCCCCAAGCTTTGAGGAGGAAATTTGCTTTGATGATACTTTGCCTCCAATATATGATGATTATAATAATTGTGATATTTTAGTTCCACCTACTATTGAGGATAAAGTTTATTTTGATTATGATATGCCTCCTATATATGATGATTACAATGATGGCTATAATAGTTTTACTCCCACTATTACTAATGAGAAGGATTTTATTTATGTGAAGAGTAATAATAATTTTATGCTTGTAGATCATGATAAGAATGTTTTGTGTGATGGCTATATTATTGAGTCTATTCATGATACTACTGAGAATTATTTTGAGAGAGGGAAATATGGTTATAGAAATCTTCATGTTATTAAATTTCCTCTCTTTATGATGAAGGTTTTGAGCTTTATATTGTGTTGCTTTTATATGGTCATTATGAGAGAGGGAGACACGGTTTCATATATCTCAATAATATTAAGTCTCCTCTCTATATGTTGAAAGTTTTGAAGTTGCACTTGTTTTGCCTTCCTATGCTAGCCACTTTGTGCTTCAATAATTTGTTTTCTTACAAGACTCCTATGCATAGGAAGTGTGTGTAACGCCCCGACCCCAGAACTATCCAGTGAAACGTTGTGTAACCGGTCATGCTACACAATCGAGGGTTACTGAGTTTACCAATCCCAGGTCAAAACTCATTGGCAGGTGTGCTCGGAATGGATCATCGGCACACAACACCTCGATCATGCCATAAGCTCAGACATCGCTTTCACGTATAGTACAGATATTGAGACTTGTGGAACAACTGGCACATTGCAGACTCTACGACACAAAAGCATATAGCAACTCATATAAGAGAAGATACAAATATTACACAAAAGGTCACAGACCATCAAATCACCAAGCGGAAGCGAAGTAGCGTTGTCTAATACAACAAGATGCAAATATATGGCCTAAGAGGCCTACAGATAAATAAAACCCAGCCAGCTTGCTCCACGGTCCCAAGCTGCCACCTGGGAACCCCGGACTACTAGTCGATGTCCACGAAGAACCCACCTAGCTGCTCGGTGTCGTCCTCCTCTGAAATACAAATATAAAGGCAGCAAAGAGAGACTGAGTACGACGTACTCGCAAGTTTAGTAGGGCGATATAGGCCCAATGATTGATGGAGGCTCTAAAGCTTTATATGTATTTCCTTTGCATAAAGCTAATTTTCATATACCAAAACTTAGTTGACACAAGGCATTCGTCTACTCAGAATATTTTTCATAAAGGGGGTAAGAGAGTAAACTTTTCATCTTCGGTTCTCGGCGAACCTACTTGTAGCCAAAACCCACTCATCTCCACCAAGGCACTCCCTCGAATCACCCTCGAGGAAATGAACCTTTATCACACGTTGATTATGCAACCTTTAGCTGCCATAACAATTAGGTTAAAGTTCTCTATGATCTTATCGTATATTCCCAAGTTGTCCATAACCGCGGACACGGCTTTTCGAAAAGATTTACCCTGCAGGGGTGTACTAATTTACCCATTGGTACCGTCCGGCTCACCTGAGTGGCCCTCTTCCGGGGAAGGCCGGCAAGCGGACGCGGTTAAACCTTTACCTCGCGTGAGACTATCCAAGAGTCATCTGTGGCCACAGGGCAAGTTTACCCAGCCTATTTCAGCCCCTGCCCCATCGCCACGTCCTAAAAACAAATCCTCATCAACATCATCTTTCCACTCACACGCAAATGGAAAACCGAACTAGAGGACCCTTGGATACGCCCGCACAAGTTATTCAGTTAGTAAGGCGCCCATACACCCACCAATGGCAGCACGCTCGTCTTGGTTCAAGAGGTAAAGAACTCGCACCTAGGGGCAAGAGTGAGGCAAAACACCATCCCCGATGGCAACTCACCCAAGCCTTTTTTAGCATTTTAAATTAGCACCCCACATATCCACCATGTCCGGAATATTCCATCAACATCAACAATTATGGAATTAAAACAACGGACATAGCTATCATTTACTAAGCATGGCTAAGCATATAAATACCACAAAATAAGTTCTTGTCTCCGGCCAGCACATCAAACCTAGGTTTCATAGGTAGGGATACATGTATTGGTTCGGGGAATAAACATGCATTCATAGGATACCTTAGGTCTTGATCAAAAGAGACAATTGAATCGCATGCAATATTATGGTGGATAAAATAAGTTGATAAAAACATAGGATGCTAGAATGCCAAGAAGGTTAGGTTATCTCTTGCCTTGCTGCCAGGGCGTGTAGTACGGCTCGTCGGGATAGGTCGGGGTGACCTCAACTCCGGAATCTAACGGTACCCAAAATAAAATACAAAGAACAAATAAATCACAAGAACTCAAGGTTCAATGCTCAATCACATGATGACATGTCAAATTGATGCAAGGATACCAAAATTAAATGGAGAGCCAAATAATTAGTGCAATTATTTGGAAGCAACCCCATATTTATCTTAGTGACCACATTACTTATAATTTATTACATTATTAGAGAAGTGGCTCAAATATGCATGAGTATGACATAATTAAATAGGTTTTGTTCTTCCGATCATTTTGGTACCTCATTTGTAATTTTCGGAGCACCGATGAATAAATAGCAAATTAATTAAATAAATGAATTTAATTCATTTAATCAAGTTATGAATAACATCAAATAATAATTTGTGATCATGATGTGATATTGGCATGGTTCGATTGCATGTGAAGTGTTGGTCACATTGATATTTTATTCATAAATTTTGGATAATTATTTATCAAATTAGGAATTTCCCAAATTAGGTATTATTTGAACCCTTTTTGGAATTCATATATAAACAACAAGAATATAAATCCAAAAGACAAATTCAACAATTCCAATTGGTAGAGTTTGTTTTTCTGAACATTTTGAAATTTGATTTGTCGAATTTGGACCAAAATTCAAATAGTTATCATTTATTTAAATCTGTTTCCAATTAAAAAGGGAAAATTATTTTCCCTGGCAGGCCGGCCTCAGGTCGGCCAGGCCGGGCTGCAGGCCGGGTGGGTGCCCGAAGGCACCGGCCTTTGGCCGGCCCAGTCCGGCGTGCGAGGCCGGGCGAGTGGCCGAAAGGTCCGGCCCAGCGCTGGCCCAGGCCGGTCGCGCAGGCCGGGCACCAGCCCGAGGCATCCGGCCTCAGGCCGGGCACACGGCGAGTGCGGCGTGCGGTGGCCGACGGTGAACCGACGGCGGAAGAAAATGGGCAATGGGCGCGGGAGAAAAACCAGAGAAGACGCGGTGTTCACCTTGAGTACGTACGCGAGGACGGTGACGGTGCGGAGAGGCGGGAGTTGCCGGATTCACCCGGCGAGCGGTGCGGCCGAGGCGGGAGGGCGAGGATGATTTCGTTGATACCGGCCACCCCGGCTCGAATTCGACGGCGAGAAGAGAGAGGGGAACGCGGCGGTCCTTGCCGTGGCCTTCGATCCGGGCGGCGCGGCTCCAGGCGACGGTGGAGGCAACGGAAATCGTCGGCGATGGTGGAGCTTGGAAGGAGGAGGAAATGGCCACCACAATCCGAAAATTGCGGGAGAAACGAGCAGGGGAGAGAGAGAGGAGCAGGTGAGCGGCTGGGGCAGCTCCTAATCGTGCACAGGCCACGGCGGCATGGGCAGCTCGGCCGGCAACTGGGCATGGCGCCAGTGCCATGGCCGGCACTGTGGAGGAGAGAGGGAAAGAAAAGGAATTCTCGAAAAACCTCCTGGCCACTTTTAAATAAATTGCAAAAAGGTCCAGGGCACTTTTTAGGGATTTAATTAGGGCATCAGGACATTTTTATAAATTCCAGAAAAATTCATATAGGCTCCATTTAACCTTTTAAACCTCCACAAAAATTTGGGAGGAAAAATAAAATGTTTTGGCCATCATTTGTTCACGGCTGTTAAATAAAAGTATTTTTGACAATTTCCAATTTGTATTTAATTGAAGCACTTAAACATTTCCAAAAATAATGAAAATATTCATGGAGGCTCTAACAACAACATTGAAGCTCACCGTGATTTTAGTTTGAATTTTTGGAATGTTTATCTTGGTTCCAAAAATAGAATTTGAATTAGGCCAATTTGAATCATCAATTTTATTTCCTTGCTTAATAAGAATTTGCTTCATCAAATGGACATAACATGCACACTTGGAACTTCGTGAACAATTTGGAAGTTCAAGTTTTATTGGTTTGCTAAGTTGAGCAAATTTATGTGGTGGAAGGTTGTGGAAGGTTTGCTTCTTTTATTCATATTGTTTCCAAGTGAGAGTTAGTAATGACAATTGCATATGGATGCTATGATGCAAACATGGAAACAAAAAGTGGAAAAATTCTTCATATTTTTCAGTACAAAGTTGGGGCTGTTACAGTGTGTTAGATATAAACATGTTTTATATATGCTTCTTGATGCTCTCTTTTATTTTCAACTCTTATGCTTATGAGAGCATCATTAAAATTATCATGCTTAGCTAAAAGGCTTTAAACAAAAGCGCTTATGGGAGACAAAGTTACCTCGGAGTTTCCAAAGGGACCCGACGGCGTGGAGGTAGACCTTCGACCCCTCCAACCCCGTGCGCATAAACTTGTGGAGCAGCTATCGCAGATGCTGGAGCAGCAGGTCTGTACCCTCGATACACCTGCTGCTCCCTCTTCTTAGTTGTTTGGTCTTGTAATGTTCCTATTATGCTTTGTACTTGTAAACTGTGTTAAACTTGGGAATCGATTCTGCTTTTGCCTGTATGTGAGTGTGTGTTGTCTCTTGGCGGGTTGTCACGCGCGAGTGTATTGCTGTGTCCTTTAGGAGCAGCAACTAACCCGGGCTTTACCAGGCCAGATGGGAGATTTAACGTTTTTGCTTGGCTTTGTTCTGTTTGTTCGTCAGGCTGGTGGTTCCAACTCTTCGTCCGTTTCGCTAAACTATGATAGACAACCGTGCGTCCCCTCCATTTCTGTGCCGCCAGAAGAAGAATCCTTTTGGGTCAACCGCTTGCGGGTACGGGATGAAGAGGCCGAACGCCGGCTTTGAGTAGTCGAAGCAAATCTGGCTGTGCTGAAGTCGAAGCAGGCCGCTATTGTTGAACGGGAGAATTTTATCCTTTCCGAGTTGCGGCAGCTGAGCGACCATCTCCTTTGTAAGTTTTGTCTCTGCTTGTTCCCTTAGCAGCTTTGCTGAAATCTTGCGTAACTGAACTTCTCTGATAGGTGCTCAACTTGATTCCGGCGAAGAGGTTCGGCGAGTCAGGCTTAAACTTAATGTGGTTGCGGATCTTGTTGCTCGTGGTGCTCCCAGCTTCTGGTCAGACCGAGATAGAGGGCACGTACTTGTTACTCTGCAGGATCGTATCGGTCAAGTTGATTCCTTCATTGAATCTTGCCGATCTGCCTTGGAATTGGTTTACAAGGCCTTGTTTCCTCTTAACCCGGCGCCTCATAGTTTGGCTGACTTGATGAAGAAATTTCGTCGTGGCGAGGCTATTGAAGGATTTGTGCGGGAGCAACTGGAGGCAGGTGCCCGTTTTGCTTTTGCACTTGTTCTTATCCACCATCCGCACCTGGATTTGGAAAATATTTCAAGAGGGCCGCCTGCTGGTTTCGACTGGGAGAATACAGCTCTGGATCTGTTTTACGCGGCTGCTGATGGACCATCCATAAATGCGGTTGCTCTCCTTGAAAGAGAAACTGCTTCAATTCTCCGTCTTCAGCATGCTGATCTGTAGCTCGAATTGTCTCCTGTAAATTCATGTACCTTTGTGTATATATGATGATTTGTGTAATTCTCCTTGTCTTCTGTACGGTGAATCAACCCATGATTTGTCTCCTTTGCCGAACTTGTTTCTAGTAAGCCCGGCCCCCGAGCGTCGGGGGTAGCACGAGCTGAGCCATGCGAGAGGAGAGTTAGGTGAACTCTTTCGAGTAGATTATGGGGCGCAGCCCCCGAGCGTCGGGTGCGGCCCAAGCTAGGTCGACTCTTAGTAGAGTTAGGTGAATTTTTCGAGTAGCTTGTGGGGCGCAGCCCCCAAGTGTCGGGTGCGGCCCAAGCTAGGTCGACTCTTGAGTTAGGTGAATTTTTCGAGTAGCTTGTGGGGCGCAGCCCGGCGCAGCCCCCGAGCGTCGGGTGCGGCCCAAGCTAGGTCGACTCTTAGTAGAGTTAGATGATTTTTTCGAGTAGCTTGTGGGGCGCAGCCCCCGAGTGTCGGGTGCGGCCCAAGCTAGGTCGACTCTTAGTAGAGTTAGATGAATTTTTCGAGTAGCTTGTGGGGCGCAGCCCCCGAGTGTCAGGTGCGGCCCAAGCTAGGTCGACTCTTAGTAGAGTTAGATGGATTTTTCGAGTAGCTTGTGGGGCGCAGCCCCCGAGTGTCGGGTGCGGCCCAAGCTAGGTCGACTCTTAGTAGAGTTAGATGGATTTTTCGAGTAGCTTGTGGGACGCAACCCCCGATCGTCGGGTGCGGCCCAAGCTAGGTCGACTCTTAGTAGAGTTACATGAATTTTTTCGAGTAGCTTGTGGGCGCAGCCCCCGAGTGTCGGGTGCGGCCCAAGCTAGGTCGACTCTTAGTAGAGTTAGATGGATTTTTCGAGTAGCTTGTGGGGCGCAGCCCCCGATCGTCGGGTGCGGCCCAAGCTAGGTCGACTCTTAGTAGAGGTTCTGCTGGTTTGAAATCTGAACATATGCGCATACCCACTTTATTGATGCCTGTCGGCGAGAAAAAGTTGCAAGATGGCCAAGGGGCCTTATTTCACAAGATGTGGTGATCACAAAAAGAGATGACATCTAGGGGTAGAAACGTCGTAGATGCGCAACGTTCCACGGGTTGGAGTAGACGATGCCCGTTGCCAAGTCCTTTAACCTGTATGCTCCTTTGCCAACGATCTCGACGATGGCGTATGGTCCTTCCCAGGGAGGAGATAACTTGTGGCCTTTCTTCTGTTTTAGCCGCAATACCAAATCGCCTACGGCGAAGGATCTGTCGCGCCGTCAGTTGTGGTAGTTGCGCAAGCTCTGCTGGTAGATCGCCGATCTCGAGAGTGCAATGTCCCGTGCCTCGTTGACTTCATCTATGCCATCTTCGAGTGCCGTGTTCGACCCAGCTTCTGTATAGGCTGCCACTCGAGGCGAGCTGTGGCGGACCTCGGCAGGCAGTACTGCTTCGGCCCCGTGTATCAGGAAGAAGGGGGTGAACCCTGTTGAATAGTTTGGCGTTGTGCGTAGGCCCCATAGTATCGATGGTAGCTCTTCGACCCATGCGCCAGCAGCTCTCTCCAAGGGTGCGAGAAGCCGTTTCTTGAGAGCACTACTGACGAGCCCGTTGGCATGCTCGACTTGTCCGTTGGTTTGCAGGTGCGCGACAGAGGCAAAGTTGAGCTTTATCCCCAGCTCCTTGCAGTATGTCTGGACTTCGTCGGCGATGAAGTTGGACCCGTTGTCCGTGATGATGCTGTGGGGCACTCCGAAGCGGAAGACGATGGACTTGACGAAATTTAGTGTTGCCGTTGCACCCGCGTTGGTGACCGGTTTGGCCTCGATCCATTTGGAGAATTTGTCTACTGCCACCAGAAGAAAAGTGTGTCCCCCGGGAGAAGATTTTCTCAGCGGGCCTACCATGTCGAGTCCCCATTGTGCGAAGGGCCATGCAATTGGTATCATGTTTAGCTCCGTTGCGGGGGCGTGCGGTTTGGTTGCAAACCGTTGACATCCAGCGCATCGGCGGACTATCTCCTTGGCGTCCTGCATGATGTATAACCAATAGAATCCGGCTCGTCACATTTTGGCTGCGAGTGCCCGACTACTCGCGTGATGTCCACATATACCTTCATGGATATCGAGTAGAATTTTCCTCCCTTCTTATGGTTCAACGCATCGCAGTAGTATCCCTGATGCGTTTTTCTTGTACAGCTCTCCCTTGACCGTGACGAATGCTTTGCTGCGCCGAGTGACTCGGCAGGCCTCGACTGGGTCCTCTGGTAACTCTTGGCGTAGCAGGTACGCTATGTATGGCTGAGTCCAGGAATGTTCCACGAGGAAGACCTCATAAGAATTGGCCTCTGTTGCCTCGTTCTTTTCTTCGGCTGGTTGCACGGAGCCGACGGCCGGGGCTGCTGCTGCCGGAGCGTCGGGGTCCTTGTACTCTATGGAGCGTTTGCTTATCTGCTCGAGGAAAACTCCAGCGGTTACGGGTGTGCAGGTGGAGCCGATGTTGGCCAGCCTGTCAGCCTCCTCATTGCTTCCTCGTGCGCTGTAACACAACTCGCACCCGTCGAAGCTTCCTTCTAGGACATTGTAGAGGTCCCTGTAGGCTTCCATGTTGGAAGATACTGTGTCGCAGTCCTTCATCGTCTGTTGGACTACGAGATTCGAGTCCCCATAAATCATGAGCCTCGTTGCTCCGCAGGCCTTTGCCATCCGCATGCCGTGCAGTAGGCCTTCGTATTCTGCCTCGTTGTTGGATGCCTTCTTGAAATTCATCCGCAGTACATATTTCAGCTTGTCTCCTTTGGGTGAAATCAAGATAACACCTGCTCCATCTCCTTTGTGCCTCTTCGACCCATCGAAATACATGATCCAGGAATTGGACAGGTCCGGGGGACCTGGAGTCTGAATCTCTGTCCATTCTACGAGGAAATCTGCCAAGGCCTGGGACTTGAGTGCGTCTCTGGGTCGGTATGTGATCCCTGGGCGACAATTCGATTCCCCACTTTGCTACTCGGCCTGTTGCCTCTGGGTTGTTGAGTATATCCGACAAGGGTGCCTTTGTCAGCACCGTGACGGGGTGCTCAGAGAAGTAGTGCGTTAGCTTTCGCGCCATCATGAATACTCCATATGCGAGCTTCTGGTAGTGCGAGTACTGTTGCTTTGACGCCGAGAGTACCTCGCTAACATAGTAGATTGGGCGCTGGACACCATGTATCTTTCCTTCTTCTGCTCGCTCGACTACGAGCACCGTACTGACTACTTGTTTGGTTGCAGCCAGGTACAGGTATAGAGGTTCCCGTTCCTGGGGTGCCACCAGAACTGGTTTCGTTGACAATGTCTGCTTGAGTTCAGCGAATGCTTTGCGAGCCTCCTCTGTCCACTCGAAGTTGTCTGCTTTTTTTAGCAGCTGGTAGAACGGGAGGGCTTTTTCTCCTAATCTGCTAATAAATCTGCTTAAGGCTGCAACTCGCCCCGCTAGGCGCTGGACTCCCTTGAGGTTGGTTGGCTCCTCCACTGACAGGATTGCTTGTATCTTCTCAGGATTCGCCTCGATGCCCCTGGCGGATACGAGGAACCCGAGCAGTTGCCCGGCGGGTACCCCGAACATGCACTTCGTTGGGTTGAGCTTGATGTGATACTTGTTGAGTGCTGCGAAGGTTTCGGCTATGTCGTCGAGGAGCGTGGCCTCGTCCTTTGTCTTGATGACAATGTCGTCCACATATACTTGGACGTTTTTGCCGATCTGGTCCTTAAGGCAGGCTTGCATGCACCTCTGGTAAGTTGCACCCGCGTTTTTGAGACCGAAGGGCATCGTGGTGTAGCAGTATACGCCATAGGGTGTGATAAATGTTGTCTTCTCTTCGTCTTCTTCCTTCATGTGGATCTAATTATAGCCTGAGTAGGCGTCCAGGAAGGACAGACGAGCACATCCCGCGGTCGAGTCAATGATTTGATCGATGCATGGGAGGGGAAAGTGGTCCTTGGGACAATGCTTGTTGAGAGCCGTGAAGTCTACACACATGCGTAGCACCTTCGAGTTCTTCTTCGGGACAAGGACGGGGTTTGCTACCCAGGTGGCTTGTTTTATTTCCCGGATAAACTTGGCTGCGAGGAGCCGGTTGATTTCTTCGCCAATGGCCCTGCGCTTCGGTTCTGCAAAACGCCGGAGGGACTGTTTGATAGGTCTGGCCTCAGGGCGTATTTCAAGTGCGTGCTCGGCGAGTTCTCTGGGGATGCCTGGCATGTCCGCAGTACACCAAGCGAATATTTCCCAGTGCTCACGGAGGAACTCGATGAGCGCACTTTCCTATGCGGAGGGCAGATTGGCGGATACGATTGCCATTTTGGTTGGATCCGTTGGGTGCACCTGATGGGTTCTCGTGTCGCTGCTCTTGTTGAACTCTCTGTCGGGTGTTGTTGACTGAGTTACGGGTGGAAGGTTGTAATCAGTCGAAGAGCTCAACTGTGAGAGTTCTTCGTGCATCCCGAATGACTCGGAGATCTTGTTGAAGTCCCTGTCGCAGCTGTCCGATGTCCGGTAGTCTCCTCGAACGGTAATTGTGCCGTTTGGTCCTGGCATTTTGAGTAGAAGGTACGCCTAGTGTGGGACGGCCATAAACCTTGCGAATGTCGGGCGGCCCAAGATGGCATGGTACTGTGAGGGCCAGTCGACGACCTCGAACTCGATTTTCTCTTTGCGGAAGTTTGCAGGATCTCCGAAAACTACGTCCAGATAGATTTTTCCCAAGGGATATACAGCTTTCCCGGGTACTATTCCATGGAACGAAGTGTCAGAGTCTACAAGGCTAGCTGCGAGCGAGATCTTCATGCGGCGCAGTGTGCTGGCGTAGATGATGTTGATGCCGCTTCCGCCGTCCATGAAGACCTTACTCATGACATACCCACCGATTTGGGCCCCGAGTACTAGGACGGCGTGACCAGGTCGTGGCACCTAGGGTGGATGATCCTCCCTTGAGAACTTGATACTGCACTCGGACCAATTGAGGTAGTCAGGAGTGGCTGGAGGTGCTGATACTGCTAGATTGACCTGTCAGGTTATCAACTTTTTAGGTCCTGTTCGAGGGACGCCCCTTTTGTATCATTCCTACATGACCAACCGGGGCGGGGAAAGTTTCTGCCGCAGCCGGGGGTGGTAGTAATTGCTGAGGTGGTGGCACCCGCTGGATCACGGATGCTAGTTGTGGCGGGGGTAGTGGTAGCGCCTCGGGTGCACCTTGCACCATCACTCCCGGAATTGTTGAATACCCTTTATTCTGCGCGGCTTGATGGATCCGCCTGTATGCCGCCAATAATTTCTCAAACTTGCATCACTCTTTCAATTGATGACCCGAACTGATGTTGCCGTGTTCATCCTTGTACGGGTGGAAAGGGCATGGACCTGTGAGCATTTGCTCTCCGTCCTGCTCAGGTTGCCGCTGCCGCCATTCTCTCCTGCGGCGATTCCCTTCTCGATCGTTGTGAAAACCTGCCGCTACCATTTCGGCTAGCTCATTCGGGTCAAAGTTGGGAAATTTCCTCTTTTTCCTGGGGTCGTAGCCGCAGTTTCGCCCCGAGTCTTGCTGATAGTCACGATCATCATGTCCCCTGGGCCGGTCGTTGCGCATGTAATCCTCACCGTTTGCCCAGTCGTTAGCGACATCCATCAACTGGGCTACCGTCTTCGGCTTCCGTCGCCCCAGTTCTTCCTTGAGCTCTCGCCTTCGCAATCCTCGTGCAAAAGCATCCACTGCATTTTCCTCTGATATTTCCTCCACGGTGTTCTTCATTATTGTCTAGCGCTGGATATAGGAGCGCAGTGACTCACTTGATCCTTGGACGCAGGTTCTGAGCTCTTCTGCCGTGGCCGGGCGCTTATATGTGCCTTGAAAGTTTTGAGTGAACGTGGTGACTAGGTCGTTCCAGGACCCGATGGTGTCTGCGGGTAGACTCTTAAGCCATGCACGTGCCGAACCCGTAAGCTGCAGTTGCAGATACTGAATCGCTGTGTTCCGCGTACCGCCCTGGCATTGTACCGCCGTGAGGTAATCTTCTATCTAGGTTTTCGGCTCCTGTAGTCCGTCGTACTTTGGAGTTTCCGACGTCAGCTTGAATCCTGTTGGCATGCGGGACTCGCGTATACGACGGATGAAACACTTGGCTCCACACGTGTAACGCCCCAAGATCGGTACTATGCAGACTTAGCGATTTCCGCCAAATCCGCATAATAACGATCCTAAAGGACGCCCACCAGGCATAACGTGCACGTCGCAACACACATGTTATGCGGGTGGAATTGTGATAACATTACAACAGTTCTCAATGGAACCCACAAAAGAACATATATACAACGACTCACCGAGTCAAGAGCAAAGATACAATACAAAGATCCAAAATAACAACGGAAGCGGGTAGCGTCCGACTACGGACAAGAAACAAATCGGACTAAGAGTCCTGAAGATAAACGAAGGCACCATATCCCTGCCCAGGCCAAGCCGGAGGGATTCCCAAGCTAACGTCGTCAGACTTCAAACCTGTTGGCTGCATTGGAATAGCAGCCCCGAAGGGGTCAGTACTATAAAACAGTACTGGCAAGCAATACTCACAAGATATCAAAGCTGGAATTCCGGGGAAAGAGGGTTAGCGATTGAGGCGGCAAGCAGCACTATCAACTTATAGAGACACGCTACAACTTCTGTCTATTAGAGACAAGGTAAGGGAGCGCATAAGGAACCATCTATACTACACACCAAACAAACCCGCCCTAAAACGACTCCCTCGTATCCTCGACCCACGAGGAAGAAGTCCGGACACTCACACGGTTGACAAGTTTTAAAACAGATTATTATTCAAGTAATCTATCTTACTAGTCAAGTTATTATCATCATAAGGTGCAAGTTGTCTATGATCTTTTTAGCCAGCGCATTTAACCAAGTCGTCCATAACCGCGGACACGGCTTTTCGAAAAGATTTCACCCTGCAGGGATGCACCAATGAACCCACACGCATCGAAACTCTCGCTTAGAGGTGTACCGGTGGAAGTTTCGACGCAATACTTCCCTTCTCTACAAACAAGTCCAGGGAGCCACCTAGCTAGGACTGATCCACCTTGAGAGTCCGGCCGAAGCTTCGAGGTGGGCCTAACCGGTGCGAGGACGGTGTCGGGAGGAACACTCATACGATTGCCCTCCGTCCACATGCGGTAAACGCCACGTGCCGCAAGACCTACTAAAACACCCGAACTACTTGTGGCATCCTGGACAAGTTTGAGGATCCGGTAATAGATTGCGGGGAGGCCCATAGAACTCCCACATGTGGTTAGCGCGCTCAGTCTTGGATCAGCGGAAAAGAACTCGGGTCCTAGGCGACACTAGCAGAACAAATCACCACGATTGGCCTTCCGCCGGTGCCTTATCTTTAATTAAGTTATTCCATCGCAACAGAAATTAAAGATTACCATTTTAGTTGAGCCTAGCTACCATGTTAAGAACAAGACTAGATAAAGAGATAACAAGACTGAAGCAAAGCACCTAAGCATGCACTAGGACTCGCAAGGCTAACAAGGTAAACAAGCAACAGGTGATAGGATGTGGGGGTGTGGCTATATCATGGCTGCAAGGGAAACATGCATATAGGATCGAGACACAAGCATCGATACATAAGGCTAGCAAGGAACAAAAGATAGGACGAGTGAGAGACAGAAAACAAGTAAAGATAGCAAGGGAGTATCACTTGCCTGCAATCCGGTAGAGGTAGCAGAACTTTTCGTTGCTCACATCAACTCAACGGCCTATCCCGAAGAAGCAACGAACACTGGCAACGAAAAAGATGCATTTTACTCTACGGCAAAAGAAGCGGCATGTTGATGACATGATGCATGACAAATTAAAGGTTGTCCAATTTTATTCCCTATCATATGGCAAAGCATTTTAAATGGGATCGGTGCATAATATAGATGCACCGGACAAATCCCATAATTAAATTGATTTAATTTGACTAAATGGATAAAGGTGTGAGGTTAATTAATGATGCATGATTTTATAAGATACGGATATATATGGTATAGGGTTAGGGTTGGGGTCACACATCGGAAACGAGGAACTTCGGATTGGAAGCCGTCGTCTTCGGTTCGGAGAGGAAGTAGTCGAAGTAGTCGTCGTAGTCAAAGTAGTCGTTCATCCGGAGTCGATGTAGTCGAGGTAGTCGATGTCGTGGAAGTAGTCGTACTCGGGTCGTCGTCGTGGCGGACCTTGGCGTTCCGGGCTTCGGGGTCGTCGGGGTCCATGGCGGAGAACTTGTCGTTCCACGGAGATCTTGGCGTCGGGAAACGGCTTCATGGCGGGAAACGGGAACGGGAAAGGCTTCACGACGGGAAAACAGAGATCGGGAAATCACCGGGGAAAACGGAGATCGGGAACGGGAACACGGGAACGCGTCGGGAAACACCGGGGAACAAACTTCACGATGGGAAACCTTCACGACGGGTCGGGGAAGCGTGGCACAGAGGCGTCGGGGAACGGGATCGGGAACTGTCTCACGACGGGAGTGTCCGGGGAAACACGGCATCGGGAACATGGGACACAGACAGGGAGCAGCAACAACAGGAGACCACGGGCTGCACACGCACGGGGACTCGACGAGAACGTCCAGGACACGGTCGGGAGGCGCAGAAGGACAGGAGGCTGAGGAACTCGGGCTGACGCAGGGGAGCTGCTCTCGGAGGACGGTCGGCCAGAGGAGATGCGGGCGGTGGCATGGCGAGGTGGAGGAAAGGGAGGACGGACGCGGGCATCGGCGACGGGAAAAGATGGGGCGGCGCGGATGCAGGCGTGCTAGCCAGCGCAGGGAAGGAGAAGGGAGCTCGGGAAGAAGGTGAGGGAGCGCGGGAGGAGCGCGGCGTTGGTCGAGGTCGTCCATGGCGCGGGCGACGGGCGGCCGGGAGGAGGAAGTCGGGCGCGGGGCACCATGGCAGGAAGACGAGATGCACGGGTGCGGGGAGAGGAGCCAGGGGAGAGGAGGGAGAGCGGGGAGGAGCACGAGGACGGAGGAGATCAGTGGCGGACGCAGCGGGCGGGCAGGGTGGGCAGCGGCCCACCCAGAATTTTGAGAAAAAAACGGACCCCCCCAGATATTAAGCAGATTAGGCCCAGTTTGGACTCCTGGCCCCTTTTTTTCAGCGCTAGCCTGTGAGGCTGTGACGAGAACTGATTCGCAATCGATCCAGAGGAAAGAGCTCGAGGAAAGAAGGCCATGGCGATGACCTAGCCCCTGCGGCCCTGCCCTTCCCCCGGCCGCCGCCGCCCCGCCCCCACTCTTCCGTCTTCGCCGCCGGCCGACTCCCCGACACGCCCGCCGCCGCCCGTCCCTGCCCGGCCTCCCCGGGGCCCCCGCCCGCCGGCCGCCACAAAGCCGCGCCGCCGTCGCTCGTCGCCCAAGCCCCAACCCCCAAGGTATAATTTGTAGTAGGTTTCGTTGATGGCTTCATTACTGGATGGCTTGATGCATTAGTTTGTAGTAGCCAGTAGGTTAATCATTTTTACTAATGGATTTTCATTTGCCCAAACCGAATAAGAAAAAACCCCAATTTGCTATGCATTGTGTAAATTTCTTGTCTCCAACTAGCAACCAATTGACAATTTTTCTTCTAATTGTAGAATTCATTATGAAGAGAAATAGCCAGATTGCATCTCTTTTTAAGAAACATGAAGCTAAGAAGATGGTGGTAGAGGTAGATGATGTACACATTGAAGATAATGGGCTTTTGTTGGCATGTATTGATTCCGCACCTCTGATCCAATCTGATTCTGAGATTAAGAGTGAGATTGAAATGGAAGAGCCAACACCAAATCCACCATCACCCCAACAACCATCTGCAAGGTCATATGATTCTCACTTCCTTCCACATGATCCAGGGGAAAGAATTCCTATATCAAGATATGCTGTCAATGATCAAGATGATGTTCGAAGAGGATTTATCAGACAAGGTCCATGCCATCCGTTTGAGCATAGGTTTCCATCAAGAAAAATAAATGGTCAAAACCGATCCTTCGCGGCATTTTGGATGATGAAATACGATTGGCTAGAATATAGTATCGAAAAGGATGCAACCTTTTGCTTTGTATGTTATTTGTTCAAAGGAAGATCCAATGGGGGCCCCGGGGGAGATGTCTTTGTTACAAATGGTTATAGAGATTGGAAAAGACCTGAGTCATTTAAGAAACATGTGGGTGGTGTTTCTAGCATTCACAACCAAGCTCAAGAGAAGTACAACTTATTTGTCACACCCAACACCAAGATTGATAATGTTATTGTGAAGGTGTGTAAGAAGGATCTACTTCTTTACAAGCAAAGGCTAACTTATTCCCTTAGATGCTTGAGGTATCTTTTAAATCAAGGATTGCCATTCCGTGGACATGATGAGAGTGAAGAATCGACCAACAGGGGTAACTTTATTGAACTTCTTAAATGGCTTGCTGAAAATAATGAAGAAGTTGATAAGGTTGTTTTGAAGAATGCTCCTGGAAATTGCATCTTGAACAGTCCTAGGATACAAAAAGACATCATTGAATGTTGTGCGGCTGAAACTACTAGACTAATTATTGAAGATATGGGCATGGACCACTTTGCAATTCTAGCTGATGAGTCTAGTGATATGTCTCACAAAGAGCAACTTGCTCTTTGTGTTCGCTATGTTGATCAATTTGGAAGAGTGTGTGAGAGGTTTCTTGGAGTAGTTCATGTTTCCGATACTACTTCATTGTCACTCAAGGTTGCAATTATATCCTTGCTAAAAGATTGTCATTTGACTCCCTCTCAAATTCGTGGGCAAGGATATGATGGGGCTAGCAACATGAAAGGGGAGATTAAGGGGTTGAAAACATTGATCATGCAAGATTCACCGTGTGCTTACTATATCCATTGCTTTGCTCATCAACTTCAATTGGTTCTTATTGCCGTGGCAAAGGAGAATGAACCATGTGTGTGGTTTTTTGATCATGTTTCTTACTTGTTCAATATTATTGGAGTTTCTTGCAAGCGCCATGATATGCTTAAAGATGTTAGAGCTCAACAACTTTTGGAAGCACTTGAAATGGGTGAAATTGAAAGTGGAAGTGGATTGAATCAAGAAATGGGTTTATCTAGACCCGGTGATACTCGGTGGGGTTCTCATTTTAAAACCATTTGCCACATTGTTGATATGTACCCCACAATTGTTGAAGTACTTATGAGGATTGGAAAAGATCCTTCACAAAAGGGTGAGTGGACAAGAATACGTGGAGTGGCGGGAGCCTTTGAATCATTTGACTTTGCTTTCAATCTTAACTTGATGCTTGTTATTCTTGGTTACACAAATGATTTGTCTCAAGCTTTGCAAAAGAGGGATCAAGATATTGTTAATGCAATGGATCTTGTTGGAATTGCAAAGGATAAACTTCGTGCTATGAGGTCTCGTGGATGGGAAGGATTTCTTGCAAAGGTGACATTGTTTTGCAATAAACATGGCATTGAAGTTCCTTCACCGGATGATCAATATGTGGCTCATGGAAGATCACAACGGTATTATGAAATACAAACAAATGATGATCGTTATCGAAGAGAAGTATTTCTTGGTGTACTTGATCAAATTATTCAAGAGCTTGACAATCGGTTTGATGAGGTCAATACGGAGTTGCTTATTTGCATGTCGGCCTTGAATCCATCGAATTCATTTGCTTCTTATGATGCACAAAAGGTAATGCGACTTGCTCAATTCTACCCCAATGACATATCAAGTGTGGATTTGATAAGGCTTGAGTTCCAACTTGAAACCTTTATTGATGACATGAGAAAAGATGAGAGGTTCAAATGTGTAAATCATCTTGGTGAGCTCTCTACTTTGCTTGTTGAGACAAAAAAGCACCTTGTTTATGACTTGGTCTACTTGCTTCTCAAATTGATATTGATCTTACCGGTGGCGACGGCGAATGTTGAAAGAGTCTTTTCTGCAATGAGTCTAGTGAAAAATAAGTTGAGAAATAGCATGGGTGATGAGCTCTTGAACCATTGCTTAGTGACATTTATTGAGCGGGAATTGTTCTTGAAAGTAAGTGAAGATGTGATAGTGGAAGCTTTCATGGCAATGAGAGAACGTAGAGTTAAAAAGAAGTCATAGTGATGTAATTTTCTATTTATGCTATATTTTATCATGTCAGACTTTATTTATGTGTTTGAATTATTTGGTGAGCTATAATATTGTGAGACTTCAACTTATTTATATAGTCCTTTCAGTGCAATTATGGATTACATGTGTTGTCAAAAAAAAAAATCGCCGGTGGCACCCTTTGATAATTTCCTAGCCCACCCTCCATTTGTTTCCTGCGTCCGCCACTGGAGGAGATCGATGGGGAGAGAAGGGAGAGCTCGGGATCGAGCCGCAGGAAGCTTGGGTCGGGTGCGGGAGCTGCGGGGAAGAGAAGAAAAAGAAAAGAAAGAAAAGAGGGGAGGAGAGAGAAAGAGAGAGGAGAGGAAAGGGATAAGGGCTAGGGACCCGAAAAGAAAAGGCAGGGACCTTTCTGTGAGGTGGGAGGACAGATTTGCAAAAAGAAGAAAAGAGGGGAGGGTGGCTGCAAAAAGATAGGGGGTGGGAAAGGAAAAAGCCAGGGCAGGATTAGGGTTTGGAGATTATGTGGGCTTGGGCCAGGTTTTGGGCTGCTCTCTTGCTAACTCAAAACATTTTTATTTTGCAAATTTAATTTTGGCAATTAATTTTTGAAAAAGGAGACGAATGTCTCGATAGAATCTTTTCCGACAATTTTAGAAAAACAAAATAGGGTTTAATAAAAATAGTTTTTGCGGACAAAACATGCGATGCGATGATGCTGATGTCATGATGATGCAAAAAGAAAACAAGCAATTCTAATTTGGGGAAAAACCCCGGGCATTACAACACGGCTCGTCTTCCTCTTCCTCCGGGTCTGGTGCCCTCCGGTTCTCCTCGTGCATTGTGTGGTTCTGCTCGACTACCACACGCGGAGCCATGCTACGGTCCTCACCACGTGCTCGGCGGTTCCGATCCACTGTTTCCTGCGCACGCCTATCACGTGTTGTCATTGCTGGGTGCTCTTGTCGAGGCTCGACGTGATGCCGAGGTGAGGTTTCTCGATGGCGTTCGCGTCTGGGCAGCGAGTGCGCTGGTTCTACTGCTGTGGCTGGTCACCCGGTAGCTTGCAACGCGGTTCCGAGCATGCCAACTCCTCGTCTCATCTCCCTGTGCAGTTCTGCCCGCGGATCGTCATCTTGAGGCTGCGTGGTGAGCAAATATATTGCTAATGCCATGGCAGCATCTTGTGGTGTTTTGGGTAGCACACAGCCGTTTGCATCTACCGTGTTGAAGGAGGACTCGAGGCTTCGAGTCGCTTCCCGTCTAGATCTCTCGGGCATGTCGTCGAGTCTTGAACGATGGCGAGTGTGCCCCCGCTCCCTGGGGGTGTGCACTGAAGCGGAGGAGCGAAGGGACGACAATGCTGCCCTCCGCTCACTTGATCTGCTCTTCGTCTCTTCAAACGTTTGGCCTGGTCGTGGAGGAGGTGATGGTAAACCATCAACTCTTCCCTCATTGCGTCGGGTCCGAGCGGGGTTGCGTCTTGCACAGCCGCCTTTATCTTGGCCATTGCGGCCTCGCTGATTGTGATGGTTTCGCGGGGATCTTGTGATCCTTGCGAGTCACCGGTCCTCTCGTTAATCATGCAGACTTGGATAGGGCGGGTTGTGGCATCTTGCATCGAACCGAGGAAGCGGTTTTTTCTCTGGGCGTGTTCGTCAGCGTCGGGTTCGACGGGGCTAGCGATGTCCTCAGGGTAGACAGCATCGTCGAGATAAAATGACGAGCATTCAGACCCAGCTGTTTCCAGGGGGTCGTTGACGTTGGCGAGTGCTCCAGGAGAGGAGTTGGCGATGAAGATCTGGACTCGACTGTTTCCAGGGAGTCACTGATGGAGCCGTCCGAAGGGTGTTCCGGAGGCGAAATTGGCGATGAAGATCTGGACTCGACTGTTTCCAGGGAGTCGCTGGTGGAGCCGTCCGAAGGGTGTTCCGGAGGCGAGGTTGGCGATGGAGATCTGGACTCGACTGTTTCCAGGGAGTCGCTGGTGGAGCCGTCCGAAGGGTGTTCCGGAGGCGAGGTTGACGATGGAGATCTAGACTCGACTGTTTCCAGGGAGTCGCTGGTGGAGCCGTCCGAAGGGTGTTCCGGAGGCGAGGTTGGCGATGGAGATCTGGACTCGACTGTTTCCAGGGAGTCGCTGGTGGAGCCGTCCGAAGGGTGTTCCGGAGGCGAGATTGGCGATGGAGATGGGTCCGTCGTTGCTGCTCGAACAACGTCAGGTAAACGGAGGATACCGTGCCGATCTGCTAGGAGTCGCACGATTCCAAACGTCAGGGGGACGCTACTCCGCAGGGAATCGAAGATTGCCCGCGCCTCCTGCGCGTGCGGGGTGAAGCAAAGGGAGCCGAAGTAGATCGGGTCCTCCCGCCCTGCGGGATCTTGAATTGTCGGTGAAGGGGCCGCAGATGCCTGAGTTCCCACATCGAGGGTTCCCACAGACGGCGCCAACTGTCGAGGGATCAACTCGGCAGTGCCCCTCCTTGAGGGACTTGGGTTTATCGAGAACTTCATGACGTGGGTGACACCGGCGGCTAACAAGGAACACAGGAAATCACCGGAGTTCGGATCCCCGGTGAAGTAAAACGATCTGTATTCTCTTGCTGGTTTCTTTGTGTGTTACAATGTCGCCGTAAGGGCTTATGGTGGCGATGCGATCTAGAGGTCCCTCTACCCGGCGGCTCCTCCCAGCCTTTATAGTAGGCTGGGTCTCGGGTATCCGTATTCGGGTAGGTTTACAAGGTCTAGAGCGTAACCCTAACCCTAATCTGGCCCAACAAGGGACCTTGCGCTGCCCTTTACATGGGCCTGGGCCTTCCTCAGACGTGCTTGCTGACGAGTCCTTTCGTGTAATGGTTACCAGGTGCCCGACCGGTGGGACCTGATGATCATAACCATGTCAAGCATGTCACTTAAAAAATTATTTTGTTATCATTTACCTACTCGAGGACGAGCATGAGTTAAGCTTAGGGATGCTGATACGTCTCTGACATATCTATAATTTTTGATGTTCCATGCTTAATTATAAATCATTGTCATATGTTTTTATAATGTTTTACATCATTTGGCATATTTTATGGAACTAACCTATTGACGAGATGCCCAGTGCCAGCTTCTGTTTATTATATCTGTGCGTTGCAGAAAAGGTCCAAAATCCAAAGTGCTCAGAAAAATCTGAAAACATTACATAAATTCTTTTTCGCCAGAAGACTCCGAGAGCCAGAAGTACAAGTCCAGGGGAGGCCCACAGCCTCCAGGTGCCACCCAGGCACGGTTGGACCTGGGGTGGCGGCCGGGTGCCACCTGGTCGCCTCGTCCACCCCCTCGCGCCGCCTCTTCGCCTATATATTTGCTCCTGACCTAAAACACACTGGAACATCGAAGGTTTTCTCCAGAAACACATCCGAGCGCCGCCGCCACCAAAAACCCTAATTCGGGGGACAGTTCCGGCACCCTGCCCGGATTGGGAATTGCCCCCGGAGTCATCTTCATCACCGTTGCTGCCTCCCGTGATGCAGCGGGAGTAGTTCTTCATCGGGGCTGAGGGCTCTACTTGTACATATGTGGTTATATCTCTCTCTCACATGGTGTGATATTTATGTGATCGTGAGCATTGTAATATAGTTTAACTCATGGATGTTTTTCCCCTTCATTATGTATGGATATGTTGCTCAATTTATCTAGTATAATTTTCGGAGTCAATGTTGACAACACAAAGCCTTGGTGACAGTGTGGGTGGCGTGTGTGGTGTTCGGACTTTAGGGTGTGATAGACCTACACATGAATTGTGGTGGCCGAACTTTGAGGTGTGCTTTTGTAGCCCTACACGGTTTTCTCCGAGCAACGTCTTTGTTACATGATGTTCGAGGAAGTATTTTATGTGTTCAATTATGTTACTACTGTTGAGAGAGTCCACTAGGTAGGATCCCTAGGCCTTGTTTCCAATCACCGGAACACCGTTTTTAGTCACTTTTGTTACATGTTTGCTTGCTGCTATTTTTATTACAGAATTACAAATTCAACTTTTACCATCCATATCACTTATATTTTACCGTCTCTTCGCCGAACTAGTGCACCTATACAATTGACAATTGTATTAGGTTTATTGGGGGACATAAGAGACTTCTTGTATCTTAATTGCAGGGGTTGCTTGAGAGAGGATACGTTCAACCTCTTCCTCCCGTAGATTCGATAAACCTTGGGTTATTCACTTAAGGGAAAATTGTTACTGTCCTGCAAACCTCTGCACTTGGAGGCCCAACACTGTCTATAAGAATATAAGCGCGTAGTAGACATCAAGCGGTCTCGAAGTGGAGTATTAGTTATAGATGCGGTACCGGGGTGCGGTATGTATATTACCTACATGAATATGTGCCATGAACAATCTTATAATTATTTAATCGTAATTCTATCAATTGTCTACCTGTAATTTGTTCGCCCAACAATGTTATTATCTTGGAAGAGATACCACTAGTGTGCATTAGTCCAAGTAAGGGCGGTGCATTAGCATAGGTTCATCCACACAACACTTATCAAAACATTGAAGATTAATCGATGGCGTGTGATGAAAGTAACTTGGCAAATTCCCGTGTGTCCTCAGGAATGTTTTAATAATTATAAGTAACACCACCGGCTTGTCCTTTGTGCTAAAAAGGATTGGGCCACTTGCAGCAACCATTGTTGCTCACCTTTATTTACTTGTTCTCTATTTGCTCTTTATAACAAAAACCCATAAATATTTGCCTTTTAGTTTCTGCAGTGAAACCTTGCTGAAATCCACTTGTCAACACCTTCTGCTCCTCGTTGGGTTCGACACTCTTACTTATCGAAAGGACTACGATAGACCCCCTATACTTGTGAGTCATCAGCAACCCAAGCTGTTATTTGCTTTCAGTTTTTTTTTGGCTTTTTGTTGTGTCAGTGAATTTATTACATAGATTAGTTCGTAGTGTCGGAAAGTGTACTCCTTTGCTTGCTGTCCAAAAACAGATATTTTGGCTTGTACTAAAAAATCTTGGAAAAATATCCAAAAATGATTTGATGCTAATTGTTTTTTTGAGAAGCTACCTATTAACCCAGTGTCATGATTTTTTTTTTCATTTTGAATTTTTTTATGGAAGTAACATATTAACCCAGTGCCCAAGTGCAAGTTGTTCTTTTGTGTTGTTTTTTGAGTTTCCGGAAATCGTTTAGGAAAATTTGTCGGAAAAATCCAAAAAATTACACAATGTCTAAAATATCAGAGGGACCAAGGAGCCAGAAGGGCGTGAGGAGGTGAGCCACTAGGTGGGCCCTCCCATGGGGACGTTGCCTTGGGCTGGCCCAGGCGCCGCCTCTCCGCCTATAAATCGTCCTCGACAGATCACCCTCAAGGACGAACCCCTTTTCCCTAATTTCGATACCGAGTTGCCGCCATCGCGGACATCAATCTGGAGCCCTGTCCGGTACTCTGCCGGAGGGAGAATCGACGTCGGAGGCATCTACACCAACCTTGCTGCCTCCATGATGATGCGTGAGTAGTCCCATCTTGGACTACGGGTCCATGGAAATATCTAGATGCTTATCTCTCGTTCTTGTTCGTCAATACAATGGTCTCGTGAGCTGCCTAACACAATCGAGATCCACCCGATGCAATTGCTATGTTGTTGTCTTTGCTAGGACATGATGAATTAAGGTGTTATGATAAGTTTGTGCGTGTTATATCTATTACGAAGAAAATTGGGGTTGGATGATTTGTTTTTACGGAAGACTAGCTGAAACCTGCAATGAAGTTGTTATTGAGGTTTCTTTCTTTAGTCTTGCTTTTGGTTGTGCCGTATGTCTTTGAGAATTCGTCTTTGAGAATTCCTTTTTGCTGATGGTTTCATGAAGCGTTGAAAAAACAACCGAAGGCTAGAGAAGAAAAAGAGGAGGTGACCTCGCCAGTTTGGCATAACAAGAAAAAGTAGAGAGCTTGCTGAGTAGTAAGGTTGCGAGTAGGTCATGGTGCTCTCTAGGTGTGATTTTCTGATGTGGAGGTCTTCGGTTGTAACAAAAACTCAATTGGTTTTTCAATGAAATCAGAGGATTGAGCCCCTCAATTCGAGAAAAAACAAACCATTAATTTATCCGGCAATGGAGTATGCTGTTATACATAAGTCTTTTCTATTTTATCCACTCCACTTTTCATAAGTAACAACTTGCCGTTTCCTCGTCTTGCCACATCAAATTGCACGTTGACTGGTAGGCTAAACTTTGCTCCACGCTTGGTTGTTAGTGTAGAAATTTACCAAGTACGTATCATGTTTCCGGAAATCCACTTTGGCTCCCGGGAACATCTGCACACAGGTGCCTTTTCGATTTTTTGAATTTTAAAACGCTTCAAAAAAATCTGAAAAAAATTGTGCGGAAACATATTCATGTATTCAATACTCGTGTAACTTTTCGACAGAAAATATCAATTTTTGCGCCCTGTGCAAAAAGACAAATATCTGACAGACAAAATAGGTGAACAGTCCACTATTCAAAAGACAGATTTGTCTTTTTTATACAGGGCGCAAAAATTGATATTTTTTGTCGAAATTTTACACGAGTGTTGAATACTTCAATATGTTCATGTCCAATTTTTTTCAGAATTTTTCGAAGCATTTTCGTATTTTAAAAAATCGGAAACAAAACCGGGAGTAGATGAGGCCGGGAGCCAAAACGCCATCCTCTCATGTTTCCAGCTATGTCGACCAGGTAAAGCGACGTGTATTTTGGAGGAAGTATGGTCGATGATTTAGGTTGCCTACTACTACCATACTTCCTCCAAAATTGGCTATACAAATTGTTTCCGGCGACGTCCGATATATTACGTGCACGCAATAGAAATCACGTGTAGATTTCCAAATAATTTGGGATCCGGCAATCTCCGTCGTGTCCCGCTCAAACAGAAGAACAAACACCTCCGTGTCAGACCGCACAGCGTGGCCCACAAGACCCTTGTTTCTCTGGGAGCAGAGTCCAGACTCCGCACTCCAGCGTCCAGATCTAGATCCCCGGGGGCGGGCCCACCCGCGCGCCGCACCGGGGGGTGGGGCCCACGCCGCCCGCTAGGATCCAGCCACCTCAACAACCAGAATCCGACTCCTCCACCCGGCGCGTCGGCGAACGTCGGTACGTGCAGTCGTGCGCCTCCCCTGACCTCTCTCTACCCGCACGCCTGCCCCGCTCGCAACCTCCACCTTTCCCCTCCCCAAACCCAATCAAATCAATCCCCCCAACCCCCATGCCCTCTCCCATCGCCACCCACGCCTCCCTCCTCCTCAAAGCCGCCGCCGCCGCCGCCTCGCCAAAGCCCTTCCTCTCCCCGCGCGCGGCCCAGATCCCCGCGCCGGTCGCCGGCCGCCGCCCGCCGACGGCCTGGTTCCGGTGGCCCACGTCCGCGAGTAGGGGGCTCTGCTCCTCGCCGCTGCATTCTGGCCCTGCCGACGGGATGGGATCTGACGGGGCCGGGAGGAGGAGGCGCGTCAACGGGCTCGCCAAGGAAGCCGCGCCGCTGCCGCTGCCGGTGACGGCCCCGCCCAGGCTGCTCACGCTGCCCACCGTGCTCACCATTGGCCGCGTCGCAGCCGTGCCCTTCCTCATAAGCAGTAAGCCCCGAGTACTAATAGTAAGCTTGCTCTTCTTATTATCGAACTTAGTACTATCATCCAGCGGAAGATCGATGCTAGTTCGAGATTTTTGTGTGCTGATCCAGCATATACACAACCCCTTGAGATGATCAAAGGATACATATAACTCCCAACACGTAAGCATACGAGAAAGGTAGCTGTTGAAAACTCTGGGGAATTATAGGTAGTGGTTTGTTGCGGTTAAGGTGCTGGGACAGATTGATTCGATTTAATTATGTTGCAGTGAGCAATGTTAGAAGAACACCGTGCAAAGTGTTGTACTTTCCCTGTCTCGCTGTGTTATTTTTTTTTATCTCAGTAGCCACCACTTCCATGATGCATATTCAGTAGTATACTGCACAAACAGTTATCTAGCCTGCCTAATACTTCTGGAAAAGAAATAAGCCCTTAACAGCTGCAACATGTACAACTAGTCAAATACTAACACAGTCGACAAGATCAAATAATCAGCACACGACTCTTTATTAAAGTCTTGTGATGAATTTTCTGAAACTGCAGGATATGTAGCATCTATATTTCCATAATTCAACACTGTGGCCATGGTGTTGGTAGTTAACATGCAGGTCTACCTATACGGACATCTTTAACTGTCACTTTTGTCTTCTATGCCCCAGTTTGATCTAGGCTAGCCAAACCTTCACAGAGCCATCTTTTGTTCCTGGATTTCTTGCTGCATCTATCATTGTGTACGGATCCCATCCATTAGTGAAACCTTAATAAAGTTTGACCAGTAACATACTTTTGCTGCCAATGATTCATGTAGTTCCTGCAACTTTTAAATGGATTGGCACACATGGTCATCTGTAGAAATTTTGAAACAGTGCTTGCTTGTTTGCTGAGGCCAAGTAGCGTGTTTTCCTCACAAGAACCGACAGCTTAATTTCCTTGCAGTTCACTGTTTGTTAATGTCGACATGCATTTGACCACTGTCACTTTTGGATTTGTGTTTATTTGTTTGACATAATAATTTTAATTTGCCTATGGAAGTCTCCCTATCTGTGTGGTTAAGAGTTTATTATCTGTACTGTTACCAGCTTTCTACATGGAAGGGCCTTGGGCAGCGTCTGCCACAACTGGCATCTTCCTTGCTGCCGCAATCACTGATTGGCTAGATGGTTATATTGCTAGAAAGGTGTGTCAAAATTTACTGCTTCATCAGTTTTTAGTATGCTAGACCAGGTTACTTTATAATCAGTTTTAGACCCCCTTTATCGTTTCCTGACATAATTTACTATGCAGATGCATTTAGGAACACCTTTTGGTGCATTTCTTGATCCTGTCGCCGACAAGGTTGGGTTGTCTTTCTGCTGTTCTGATTCTTAAATTTCCCTTCCCCATGCTGTCCATGCTCTTTATCTGCCTGTTAGACTGTTAACCGAAGTGTGAGTTATTCTCCGGAACTAACTTCATGAGTGCTATTCTCTACTGCAGCTCATGGTGGCTGCGACACTAGTGTTGCTGTGCACCAAACCTTTGGAAGCTTCTTTGCTCAGTGCTGGGCCATGGCTTCTGACAGTTCCTTCAATTGCCATCATTGGGAGAGAGGTAGTTACTTAGCCATTCTACTTAACATTTCCCACAAATGCAATGAAAAAATTGGTTTCCAGTAAATCCGTGTACAGATATGGAAAAAAGCAGGATGGTTCTTTGATAATCGTGGCTTTTGCTGATATAATATTTGTCTGGTTTGTTCTGCTGCAAGTGTAATGTCTTGCTCTTGCCTTTCTCTGGAATGTGATGTTCATGCAATAGTAATGGTTACCTGATCCTTATCTCTAACTTTGTCCTTCCAGCCCACATGATAAATTAACAACTACCAATTGTTAGCCTCACCATTCTCTTGGGGGCTGTAATATATTTGCTTAACTGGGTGAAATGAAAAGGGCTCTTTTGCCAACCTCTACCCTGTTCGATGGAGGCATGGAGTTGGTGCGCAGTTAGGTTGAGTGGCTCTGCCATAAGGCTTATTTGAAACAGAATTTTCATGCTTCAAGTGTTTTGAGAAGCTAAGATGGTTTGGACATATACAACGTAGGCCTCCAGAAGCGCCAGTGCATATCGGCAGGATAAAGCGGGCTGAGAATGTTATGAGGGGTCGTGGTAGACCAAACTTGACATGGGAGGAGTCCGTTAAGAGAGACCTGAAGGATTGGAACATCACCAGAGAACTAGCCATGGACAGAGGTGCGTGGAAGTTAGCTATCCACGTGCCAGAACCATGACCTGGCTTCGAGATCTTATGGGTTTCAACTCTAGCCTACCCCAACTTGTTTGGGACTGAAAGGCTTTGTTGTTGTTGTTGTTGTTGCAAGTGTTTTGAGAAGCTAAGATTATCTAATTTACCTTTAAACTTGTGGAAATTACAAGATATGTCCGACAACCTTGCAATCTGGTACCTTGAGCAACTTTAGTTCGTTTTCTTGTTCAGCAGAAACATACATATCCATGGAGGGGAAGCACTTTGCCTCTTCAGTTGGATTGATTGTCTCTGCCATGTGCCTTGTTTGAAACAAAACTGGAGTATGTATTAAATGGAAAAAAAAAATTATGCTTCAAGAGTTTTGGGAAGCTAAGAATTATTTCTATTATGTATGCTGCCCTATATGTTTGGTAAAATTACCAGATTTGACTGTCAACTTTCCTATCCCATGTGAGTGGTACCTTGGAGCAACTTTTCTTTCACTTTTCTAGTAGGCCCAAAGCTATCCATTTGCCATTTCAAGAATAGCTGCTGCTATGTGTTATTGGATGGTGCTATGCTTGTCATGAGCTAATATTCTGGTGTGTCTATTTGTAGATCACAATGTCAGCTGTGAGAGAGTGGGCTGCATCTCAGAATACCCAAGTTCTCGAGGTTCCTTCTGTTCTTTGTTATCCTTACACTGCCTTCATTAGACATTGAAACACTGAAATTGTACTTGCTTCAACAGGCTGTGGCAGTTAACAATTTAGGGAAGTGGAAGACAGCGACGCAGATGACAGCACTGACTCTCCTCCTTGCCAGCAGAGATCCAAGGTACCTGCAAGCGTAAAGCCTTGTTATTGTCTGGTCTCTCCTTTTTTAGCATTTGCATGCTGATGGGACTTACTTTTTTGTGCTTTTGTTGTGCAGTCTACCTGTACAAGGTGCTCTAGTTACTCCTGGTGTCACGTTGCTTTATGCATCTGCTGGACTTGCCATATGGTCCCTAGTGGTGTACATCAGAAACATATGGCGGATACTTCTAAAATAGTGTTAGCACATAGTGTAATAGAAGAAACAGGAGCAAAGGCGACAATATTCCATTCAAGGTCATGCAATTTTTTGTGGAAGATTGTTGAGTTGGGCCCTAGATCTTGTTGAGATCCTCGGTGACTGGTGTCATTTGCGCTTGGCGGATTAGCCGCCATGGGAATCTGTTGAGCATGCGAGGATCTCTTTAGAAACAAAATATATCGCTCTACCATGATGCCAAGGTGAGTAAATTTCCCGAGATCTGTTCCGGGGTCACCACAGCTTGAGAGTTTGACACCGTGTGTAATGAGCTGCAAGGACGTGCAGACGATTGTAACCGTATACAGGAACACAGACCAGGTGGTCTGTGCGTGTGGAGTTCTTGCCATTGTAATTTTACCCATATCATTATGTCGGGAGCACAAAACTATTCTTTATATGTGTTTTACTAGCGGTTTGCTAGTGACCCGGTGTTTGATGCATTGATTTGCATGGTTGTTTATGTAGTTTTACATAGAATTTATATACTGCATTTGGGTTCAAATGCTCTCTGATGCAACTAATCTAGTGAGCCAAGAGCAAACCCTCTAGTGAGCGCACCTTCGTTGTCAGAGACCGTTATGTACTTGCTTTTGCAATGGTTCTTTGGTGTACGTGCGTTTTTCAATCTCGCTTTTGCAATGGTTCTTTGGTGTACGTGCGTTTTTCAATCTCTATTCTGACGATCGAAGTGCATATCTTCAATGGGTCCAAGCCTGCTGCAAGTCTGCTATCATACTTGAAACGAGTGTACTATGGCGAACCTTCTCCGACGACTGCCACACTCGCGGCGAAGAGCATCACTATGTCTCCTTGAGCTGGCAGTCCACTTGTACTCCTAGTTGCTTCTAGCAGTCGCCGCCGCTCCCCACTGTGAACTCGGTTGCAGCTGTGTCGGTATCAGAGGTGTGAGGTAAAGGTCACCATGTAGACAAGAGATGAGATTTATTAAATACACACGATGCACGGTTGTAAGTAATCAGTATTTATGTTTATTTCTATCTTTGCCAATTTGGCAGTAGAGTTAAGTGGTGGTGTGCTAAAAAGTTCGGTTCCGGCCTGCGTGTCGAAATTGGCTTTGAATGATTGTAACCCAAACAATGTTATTTGATTAATACATTACCCTTTTTCAAAAATAGTATTTATGTTTATTCCAGATCAGAATTTATAGTACTCCCTCCGGTCCGAAAAAAGATTCGCGACGGTTCTTTTACAAAAAAAACCCTCTACTAGTTACAAACTCAACCCGCACTCCACGCCCTCTCCCTCGACTCCCTCCTCGAGGCGACGCCGCGACGGTCAACCCGCATCTCAGCCCTCTCCCCGTCTCCCGCATCTCAGCCCTCTCCCCGTCTCGCCGCTCCCCACCGGCCACCACCGTCGTCGCCCTCTCCGTCTTGCCGCCTCTCTCTCTCGCTTGCCCATCACCGCCGCTACCCACCACCGCCCTCTCCCTCTCGCCGACTCTCACCACCGCTACGCAGCCCTAACCCAAGAAACCCTCGCGCGAGAGATCTTGATGCCAAAGATGGCATTTTTTTGCGCTGCTGGGCGAGGAGGTGGAGGATCTCCGTTCACCGGCCCTCGATCTGCCGTAGATGCGCTACGGCGACCCCGTCCACCGCGACGACCTCACCATCCACCGCGCCAAGATCCAGAAGAAGCAGAAGCGGCACGGAGGCGCCAAGATCCATATGTATGCATCCGACGGCAAGATCCACCCCACTCCTCCCTCCTCTGCTCTCCGGCCGGACGGTCGCCTGAATTCCCCTCTTTTGCCGCAGGGAGAGAAGATGCCGGCGCCGGCGGCCGCCCGCCTGGGTGCTCCGCACCCGTACCTGAAGACCCACGGGGCCAAGATGGCGAGGCTGCACATGGTGGATTGGATCGTGCTGCTCCTCCTCGCCGCCGCCGACATCGGGCTCAACCTCATCGAGCCCTTCCACCGGTTCGTCGGCAAGGGCATGATGGACACCCTCCTGTACCCGCTCAAGGAGAACACCGTGACCTGCATCACGCCATACTAGGCAGGTTATCCCTGCACTGCAACTCTGTATCAGTTTATTCAGCCTCCCACGAGATTTACCGCACTGGTTATTTGGCAATCTGATGTGTTATTGTGGAGCTGGTTTAACTTTCGAACTTCTTATAGGCTTCACATAGTGTGAGAGCAGTATTCAAACTGACACAGTTTTGCAAACTGAACTGTTTGTTTGCTTAAATTCTTTTTTACAGCAATATTAACAGCAGTATATTTTTACTGTCTCTGTAGCAATATTTTTACAGCAGTATTAACCGCAAGTATATACTGTTACGTACCAAGTTTGGTGCTTAGTGTAGCTTACAAAAATTACTTGAACAGATTGGTGCTACTCCACACTTGAATACACAATTGGGATACCCTTGAGTATTAGTAGCAGTAGCTCTGTCACACACTGTTTGCATAATTTAGCTACGTACTCAACTTGTAAACTTGTTGCTTTCTGTAATTGAGTGATTACATAAAGAGCAGGAGCACATATAGTGCAAATACATACAGATTGTAGTGATTACATACACTCCTAAACATACAGACCCCTTCTTGTACCCCTTTCCTCTTTCTTTTCATACATTCAGATTGTTGTGATTTTTCTCCTTCTAAACAATGACCACTCCTTCTTGTACCCCTTTCCTCTTTCTTTTCTTATTTGGTGTTGCTCCATTTGACAAGGATAATTGCCTCTGCTTCATAAGCAGCTATAATATCCAAGGTCTTTCTATAGAGTTCGCCATCAATCCTTAGAGCCGTAGGCAGAGTTCCTTCCCTCAACATTTTGTCCTTGTTCATGTGGGGAGTCTCATATTTATTGCCACCTCTAGCATTCATAACTTGCAGCAGAACTGACTGTAAAGTTATGAACACTTTGTCAAGATTATCCACAGGATAACTATGAAAAGCATCTTCAACAGATTCTATAAGGTCATTCAGATTTTTTGGTGCAGTTTCTAGTGTTAAGGACTGAATAGACCTAAAATATGCAAGGTCCAGCACGTTCATATCCGGTGAGTTTGCAGGTTGTTGCATTAGCTTGATATCCATCCCTGTTTTTCTTACGGCTGCTTGAAAAGCTGGATCACTAGGCAATACATGTGTACGTGCGTTGTCTTGTTGAATATAAATTGTCCCTTCGTCATCATCAGGCCATAGGGCTTCAATAGCTGGAAGTACTTTGTTACATAGGTAGTCTCGATGGACATCTCTGGTAACTGTCACTGGCTTGACTTCCAAAGTACCTTTGGCTCTGTTCTTAGATTTCTTTACAGCTGGAGTTAGCTTGACAAATGGCCAGATCCCAATTTTTCCATCAATGTTACTCCA